>CAWUFW010007691.1:785621-978631 GCA_963921515.1 Calotriton arnoldi | reverse complement strand
ATTAATTTATCAAAAAATAAATAGTATTTAAAAATTGTCATTTACAAACCCTTTGAAATTCACTGAAAAAACCATAGGTTTCAGGCACGTTATAGTTAGAAATTAGCATTTAAAAAACCTTTGAAATTCACTGAAAAAACCATAGGTTGAGATGTCATCAGTGATGTCACTGACCATGTCATGAGTGATGTAATATGTGACGTCATCAGCAGTGCATTGCGGGGGCGCGAGTTATAGTTAGCTGAACTAACTATAACGGGGGAATTTCACGGGTTTTGTACGAGTGAAATGTCCAACTAACTATAACTGTCCCTAAAACCTATGTTTTTTTTTGTGAATATCAAAGGTTTTTTAAATGCTAATTTCTAACTATAACGTGTCTGAAACCTATGGTTTTTTCAGTGAATATATATATATATATAACTCGATTCCTTCGTACCACAAAGGATGACGACGCCTTGTCTCAAGCCACAAAATAAGATTTATTTGTCGGCTACAATCGGACGCGTTTCGCCTGCCCAGCAGGCTTGCTCACCAACAAACCAATAAAGTTTTCAATCATTTTTAAACACCTTCTATTACGTGTCACGTGAGAACTACTTAGTGAATATGCGTGAAGACAGACTAGTAGTTTTTCATTGAATTAATACATGTCAACATCACAATGATGAATAATTCATTTAACTGCTCCTACAATGCCTTGTATCAGTTCTATTACTAATAAAATTCCAAATATTTTTATGCTATTAATTGCACAAATACTTTTTTTAAATGTTTAACGTCTAAATATTACGTACATCAACTGCGGAACTAGATACATACTTGATTTCATTGTACCATAGTATTGCTTTTCACATAAATGTTTTTTTAAACACATGTTTACTGTCCTGCCCCAGTGGGCGTATTATTGGGCATATGTAGGTAATTATTAGTAACCAGCTGTCTTGTAAAGTGCAAAGTGCAAAATAAAATTAAAAAAACAAATCATAATACTTAACAGTTAAAAACAAAAGAGAGTTCAGGGAAGTACAGCACAGCATATCATTCATAAATGAGTATGGAAGTCTTCTTCCATATTCAAACCTTTCGGGGTTTTGGTGTTGAGTTCTATTATATAAAATGACTCCAATTTCCTCAGTTTCTTTTCCCGGTTACCACCCCTTACACTTGGTGGGACTGCATCAATGACGAAATATTTTAGCCCTTTAATATTCTTACTATGGGACTGCTCGAAATGGTGCGCCACTGGGTATGTTCTATCGCCATTTTGTATGGCCCTCAAATGCTGTAACACACGTTTATGCACAGGTAGAATTGTACTTCCGACGTACCTCAGGCCACAAGGACACTGAAGGACGTAGACAGCAAATTCCGTTTTGCATGAGAATTGACCCTTTATCTTTCTTTCTCTCTTAGAGAGTCCTGACGTATAGCTTGAAGTATTTTTACCATGCACACAGGCTTTACACTTTGTACATTTCAGAAAGCCATCTTTTCTATTCAGCCATGTTGCAGCCATGGTTTTCGGTTTTAATGTACCTACCATGTTGCTTACGAGTGTTTGCTTCAAGGATTTTGCACGTCTAAATGTAATTTGAGGTCTATGCTGCACTATTTTACCTAAGACCGGATCATTCCGTATGATGTGCCAATACTTATTCAGAATGCATCTCAAATCACCTTCCTGCTTACTGAAGGTGGTGATCATTCTACATTGATTGGTATTCACCTTTACTGACTTTTCTTTGGTCTTACTTTTATTGAAAAGGATCTCCTCCCTCGATTTTTTGTTGGCTTTATTAATTGCTGATCTAACACACTCGTCTGTATATTTCTGGCTCTAAAACGGGCTTTCAGACAACTTAGCTCTTGAACCTTTTCCTCCTGATTGCTACAATTTTTTACAGTTCGTAAACATTCCCCGTAGGAGATGCTCTTGATTAAGTTTCTGGGATGGAAACTTGTTGCGTGAAGCAACGTGTTACCCGCTGTAGGTTTACGGTACAGCTTAGTTTCCAGTTTTCCATCCTTTATGTACACAGTGAGGTCTAGAAAATTGACACTTATCGCACTGACGTTACTGGTGAATTTAAGATTAAGATTGTTAACTTGAAGCTTTTTTATAAAATCTTTAACTTCCTTTTCTGAGCCTTTCCAAACGACGAACAAATTGTCGATGAACCGACTCCAATGCATTATATGATGTTGCCACTCCTCCTGGTATAGCGTCCGGACCACCTGCTCCTCCCACCACCCCATATGCAGATTCACATAGCTGAGGGCGAAACAGGTGCCCATAGCTGTACTGCAAGTTTGATGGAAAAGTTCTCCATTGAAAAGGAAGTAATTATTATTGAGGCATGTAGTTATCATTGCAATTAGCATTTGAGTATGTGACCATAATTTTAAAGGTCTACTTCCTAAAAAGTGCTTAATTGCATTTAGGCCATCATCATGTTTAATGCTCGTATAGAGCGTGGCCACATCTATTGTCACCAACAGAAAATCTTGCTCCTATGGAAGATCGTAAATACTCCTCAAAAAGTCCCCCGTATCCTGAATATAGGATGGGAGACATTTTACCAAAGGACAAAGAAAAGAATCAAAATATTTAGATGTATTTTCCAGGGCGCTCCCAATCGCTAATATTATGGGGCGTCCTGGAGGATTACCAGGATCCTTATGCACCTTGAGTAGTAGATATAACACTGGTGTCACCGGACTACTGATTTTTAAAAACATGAATTCATCATGATTGATTAAACATTGGTCATACCATTTTTGTAGTTGCGCATTATGCAATTGATGGCTTGTTATCATCACATTTTCAGCAATTCTAACATAATTAGATCGATTATTCAGGTGCTTATAGGCTTCATTCAAATACATTTGTTTCTCCCATAACACAACATTGCCACCTTTGTCAGATTTGCGCATGATACAGTCGTCATTAGATGCAAGTTTATTAACCAGAGCATTATAATTCTTCTGTTTCTGTGATAATACTCTTTGCTTCTCACTAGTATGCTTATACAGATTTTTCAATTCATTAACTACTAGTTCGCAATAGATATCCACAGAATCTCTGGCTGACATAGGTATGAACCGTGAGCTTGGCCTGAAGCTTGTAGGGGCATCACTAAAGATGTCAATGCCTTGTTGTTCAGCTAATTCTGTAGCATTTGCAATGATATTTTGTGTGTCCATCATTGCATTTGCAGGATTCACAAAATTGTCATCCTCCAATTGTCTCAAATCCAACATTAGATTCATGTCATTCACAATAAGACCCCCTGGTTGTGTAGCATTTTCATTAGGATTAGGCAGTTGTATTGCTTTGTTGATCAGTGCAAAGTGTTTCTTTAATTTCAGTGTTCTAACGAATTTAAAGATATCTACTCTCGTTTTCACATAGTCAATGTCCATTTCCGGGCAATATGATAGACCCAATTGTAAAATGTTCTTTTCTTTTTCTGATAGTATGATATTCGTTAAATTAATGATTGAGGCTTCATTTCCAACTCCTACTTCCTGCTCTGCTTGTTCTTGTCTTTCTCTCCGAAGCTTAAGTTGTTTTGCGCCTTTGCGCCTCTTGGACCTCTGCCTCTTCCTCTTTGAGGCTTTGGATCTATTGTTGGAATTCTTGGTCGTAGGTTGAATCTCCTCTCCTCTCTTAAAAAATCTAGCTCATCTATTACTGTAGGTATAGGACCGATCGCCTGCCCACTCAGGACACAAAGAGATGATTCAAGTACTCAAGTTTACTGAGCTTCACATAATGCGTTTCGGCTGTCCCTCAGCCTTGTTCACATGTAATGTCACCACAGTGAAAGTGCTCCAAAGAAGAGTTTCAACATAAACATAGGACTGCTTTCCTGTGCCAGGTATCGTACATGTCAGCCATCCTATGCAATGTAAACAGATACATGTAGTTTATAGTTACATTGTGTATTGTGTCCCAAAGTCAAAGTAATAACGATGTCTTATACAAATTTATGAAAAGAAAAATACAGAAATGCAACTGAAAAGTACATGATATATAATAATAAGGGTTGGCGTGCAAGAGAGAAGGGACGTAGGATATGGGGACCTATGACCAACTGGTTTAAAAAAGGACCAGTAAATAGGACAGGAATCGGTTAAGCCCTGATGATTTATAAATATATGTATATAATATATATAATGTAATTGGCTTTATGTTATTGGTTTGTGTTTTGTGTACCGGCCCTGCCATGATAATAACAAGGTTTTTTTAATGTATGCTAGAGATAAGTGACTCAACTTAAAGGACCGTAAGAAAGGAATGTCAATAATGAACTTAAGTCATATGTGATCAAAATGTACCTTGTGGCAAAATTTAATTTAAAAAAAAATGAAAAGTACATGATATATTCGAAAGTGTTATATATTGTGTCTAATTGCATACTGCCACAAAGTCACTTCCTTAGTATAATGTCGGCCATATTGAAACACCCAAATTTCTGTATACGCATCTAAATAAGCCCCGGAAAACATTTAAAATTATTGGATGTGGAGACAATTTTCATAAATATCCACAGTCATAGTTCTTACAGCATGCCAAGTAAGTGCCTAGTTCTCAACCCTGGACATAAACAAGGTAAATACTGCATAGTGCTCAATGGCAGACTCTCGCTCACAGACCTGCAACTGGCCTACTCCGATGCCGATCACCTTCTGCAATTGTGTGCAGGTCACATTTGTCATATGCAGAAATCATGAACTCAATACTATGTATTCCTAATTATTAATGTCGATGATGACCAGTGGCGATCTGAGGGTTGAAGGAATAGGCTACTCATAAGGAAAGACCTGTTATCTGATTAAGGGACTAGTGCCCATGCTAACAACAGCTGCTGAAAATAGTCACCTATAGGAAACAAATCATATCTATGCTCCATAATCAGAGGTTGAAGAAACTCTCAATAACACAAGTGTAAAGTAATCTTATCTGTGGATGTACCACCCAACAGTGCCTCCGAAGAAAAGGGTATGGAACTCATGCAGGTAATACCACCGGAGCAGAATGGGTCCCTTCCTTTCCACGTGTACCAAAATCCAAAATAAGTGTCTGTGAGATAAAACCCAAAATGACTGTGCAATAAAAACAACATGGGGAAACAAGTCGATGTATCAATACAGTATCTAAACATCCCTAGAAGCTACAATGGACACGGAGGATAGGAAGAAAGGTGAGTGCACATCTAGTTTTTGCGTAAATGAAATAATCCCAGCTCCTTATCCAAGTTCAATCCCCCAGGACTTTTTGTTTAGAAATATATTATATATTTAGATTCTTTTTTTCTGATTTTAAGTGCCCTGTCTCCTCCCCTGGACGTATTCTGTATTTGCTCTATGGCAAAATATGTGAGTTGAGAGCTGTCTGAAAAGTGATTGCTCTGAAAATGGCAGACTACTGGGTAGTGCGGATCTTTTTGACCATCTGGGTTGTGCTGCCAACATATCTCATTCTGCAAGGGCACTCCAGGACATAGATGACATAAGACGTACTACACGTAAGGAATCGGGTAATGTTCTTTGTTATCTTAAGTCCTTCCTGTGAGATGCTGGCCTGGTATATGATGTCGACTTATGTAAGTGGCACCCTGCACCAGTCCAGAAAACCCTTATGGTGATTTAAGAGATCTTAGACAACTTTAGAAAGCTCTCTAAGTGATAGCTGTGGAGAGCAGCCTTCAAGCTTAGTCCAGAAGGAGTGTAAAGCAGCTTGTTTTACCAGAATGCAATCTTATAGTATAGATTAAGTGAAAAAGAACCACACATGGTATTTTTAAAAATATGTATTTATTATATAATACTCTCTAACATATACAAATATTTCCTACCCGGAGATATGTACAATGCACACAATACTTTGCATAGAAATCAAGTAAATAGCACAAAATACATAGTGGGCCTCAGGGGGGGACCAAACCATATACTAAGAAAGTGGTATAAGAACCACGACTACTCAGTGGAAACCCCATGGAAGACAGAAGGTTGGAGAGCCACCCCAACCGTGGATACCGTAGTACCCACGTTACCTACACCAGGGAAGCCGGGTGCACATGTGTGAAGTGGTTTCCGAAACCGCCATCGAACCCAATGGAGGACTTCAGGAGAGTGCGGCTGCTAAAGAAGGAGAAAGTGTCTGGTGGAATCTGAAGTTGGAATCTAGTTGAGAGGTACCTGCAAGCAGAAGGGACAGAGTCTATGTCACTCAGGAGTGACCAGGAGATCTGGAAGACGAAAGCCCACCAATGTCGAGAGTTGCAGGAGAGTTGACAATGACCTTGACTCTGCATCTGTGAGGACCAGGCAGCACTGAGGAAGACCAGGAGCCATGCACGAGCTGTCCCACATTGGACGTCGAGTGCTGAGGGGTCGGTGTCCAGTGGGAACACCAACAAGCCTTGGCAAATGCAACCAATGCAGAAGTCGAAGAAGGTGCAATGTCGGGACCAGCAAGGTCAAGGGGACTCACCACAAGCAGGGGAGTCAGGGTAGGCCCGAGCAATCAGGGGAACCCAAAAGAAGCAAAGATGACCCACAACAGGGCCCACAGGCCAAAGGCACTGGAGTCGCAAGAAGACCTCAAGCAGCTCACCAAAAGATGCAGGCCACTGTGCAAACAATGCGATGTGGATGAAGACTTTGGTCACTGGAGGTGCTTGAGGTTGGGGCTACTTGGAGCCTGAAGATCTTGGTGGAAGGAATACAACAAGCCTTTGCAACTACAAGTCGATGCGGTGCACAGGGGTTCGGTTCCTGCAGCTCCCACAAGGGATATTGGCCTCAAACTTGGTGAGAGGGCAGGGCAGTCCTTGGGAGCTGTGGAGAACCACCACCTGTGTTGCAGAACCTTTTGGAGTCTGTAGGAGCTCAGGATCAGCAGACCAATCAGCTTAGTTGTGGTGCCTGCAAATGCAGGGAAGTGACTCCTTCACTTCAAGGGAGATTTCTTCACGTGTCTTTGATGCCGACAGGCCTTGGAAGGTTCCTGTATGGTGCACAGGCACAGACAATGCAGCAGACTGGAAGGGAGATGAAGTTGAGCCCAAATGAAGTCTAGCAAAGTCCAGAGTGCCCAGATGGTAGAAGAAGAAGTGGTGTCTGACTTGAATCTTGTCCCGCGTTGAATCTAGGGACCTACACACAGGTAAGCCCTTAAGTACCCTAAGGAAAGGGTTGGGACAATTCGGGGGACCCTACCAGGGGAGGGTCTGGAAAGGGGTGAGGTTACTCCCATGTCCTTTGTCCAGTTTTGCGCCAGAGTGGGAGACAACAGCTCCCAGAGCTGGTTTTAACTGGACTATGCATGGAGGCACCAAATGTGCCCCTCATGCAGACTTAGTGGTGCTGGCAAGTGCACCTACCCGGTCCCAATACACTAAATCCTGTCTGGGAGGTGGTAACACCTCCCTATGACAGGATGCCTATTGTGCTGCCTTCCCCTGATCGAACTTGGCTCAGCAGCAGGAGGGCAGAATCGTGTCTCTTGTTGGCAGCAACCATTTCGTGCTGTCCGGGTCTAGAAGAGCCTAATAGAGGGCTCTTCCAATGCTTGGAATCATACCTCCCACACCGTTTATGGTGTGGGTGTATGATTCCAACATGTTTGATACCAAACATGATAGGATTCGTTGCACCCAATTTTGAGATGGTCATCACGTAATTATGCGGTGCCCCTCTATATGGTATATGGCTGCTTCACTTACAATCCGGGAGAATGGACTCCCTAGGCTGTAGGGGTGTCCTGCTCATGCATGGGCACCCTCACACTTAGAACCAAGCACCCTGCCTTCAGGATTGCAAAGGCGTGCTACAGCGGTGCCTTATAGGTTTTAAGAGCAGTGACCCTAGATATAGGGAACCTATATCTTTAGTGAGTGGTGCTAGCACCAGCTTACACAGGCTGCAATTGCAGGCCTGTAGTTCCATTTTGAATGGTCTCTCATGGGTGGCATAATGCATTCTTCAGCCCATGTGGGACCTCTGGGGTACCTAAGCCCTGAGTACCTTAGTACCATATACTAGGGACTGATAAGGGTACTCCTTCTATCCAATCTGGGATGTACCTAAGTACTGAACATAGCAACTTAAGGGAGAAATCAGAGAGACTGGGGTCCTGCCTAGCAGGATCCCAGTCAGACTAGTCAATAACAGCTTAGCACCAGGCAAAAAGTGGGGGTAACCATAAAAGCAGATCCTATTTTCCTACACTCCCCCCACGCTGTACTCCTTCCGCATGTAACTATTTCTACAGGCTTTACAATGACCACATGGGAAGAAACCCTGTAGAATGTGCTCCTTAACTGTCGTGGGCTTTGTGATGTCACTGTGGACTAACATATCCCTGATGCTACGTCCTCTCCTGTAAGTTATCTTAGGCCTGTCTTGCATCATGTGTCCAATAGTGGGATCACTCGTACGTATATCCTAGCTTTTGGTTAGGATACGTTGGATATCCTTCGAAGTGTCATTGTAAGTGAGGATAATTCTGGTGTTCTTCTCACTCTCTTCCTCTTCTCTGATCTTAGATGCAAATAAAATGTCTTTTCTTTGAACTTTAGTGACTTTCATGATCGCTTTATTGAGCATCCATTGTGGGTACCCGCGTTCTCTGAATTTTTCAATCATAATCTTTGGTTGTGCTATATAAGCCTCATCAGTGTTGCAATTACGTCTTACCGTGAGTAGTTACCCAAATGGAATACTCCATTTGATTGTTTCTGGGTGACTGCTAAGGGCATGCAGCAAACTGTTACCAGCTGTTTCCTTGCAAAACTGTTTAGTCTGTATTTTATCATTAATTATTTCAATCCTGACATCTAAGAAGTCTACTGTTGTGTAACTGATGGTAGGGGTAAGGAGAACATTGTGTGTATTGGTATTAGGTTTGTCAACAAACGTGTTAGCCTCCGCCTCTGTACCTTTCCAAATGATGAACAGGTCATCAGTCTACCGCAGTCACAATATGATCTGTTCAACCTCTGGAAAGTTCAAAATGTCTCTAAAGATTTCCTCTTCCCATTGCCCCAAGAATAGATTCGCGAAACTCATTGCGAAGCATTTCGCCATGGCAGTCCCCAAGATTTGTTTGGATAAGGTGCCATTGAAGAGAAAGATGTTGTTCTTGAAACAATACTCAATCACACTGAGAATCATGCCCGTATGTGCTTTAAACCTAATGTGCCTAGTCTGGAGAAAATGTTGGCAAGCTTGGATCCCCTGTTGGTGGTCAATAATCTTATTTAACGAATTGACGTCCAAGGTGATCAGGAAGAAATCCTTCTCCCAATGTATACCCTCCAGTTTTCCCCAAAAATCCTTAGTGTCGCTAACGTGGAAAGGTAGGTTACACACCAAGTCTCTAAGGAAGTGGTATAAGTACTTGGAGATATTTCCTAGGGCACTCCCCCTTGAAGACACTATCGGTCTACCTGGTGGGTTCACTGGGTCCTTATGCTCTTTGGGGAGTAGATATAGAACTGGGAGTATAGGATGATCCTTTTTCAAAAAGAAATATTCCTCCCATTCTAAGATCCCTTTATCTTTCCACTCCCTAAGCGTGTCCCATATCTCCTCAATGCTATTGGAGTATGTCTCTTTAGGGTCAATGGTGTAAAAGTAGATGTATCAATACAGTTCCAAACATCTATAGAAGCTACAATAGACATGGAGAATAGGAAGAAAGAGGTGAGTGCAAATCTAGTTTTTGCGTAAATGAACTCCCTGTTCCTCATCCAGGTTCAATCCCCCTGGACATTTTGTTTGGAAAGCTATTATATATTTAGATTCTTTTTTCTTAGTTTAAGGGTCCTGTCTCCTCCCCTGGACATATTCTGTATTTGCTCTATGGCAAAATATGTGAGTTGAGAGTAACCCTGGGTGGAGTTCGCGGAGTTGCACTACGCGGAACACCGTGAAGTGAAAACAAACTCTGTCGCACTACGCGGAGCTCCGCGAGCGGCGGAGTACAATAGAAAAATGCCGTTCGCGTGATTGCACAGTACCGGATGCTTGTCCGCACCGTTCAATCATTGTGAACGGCACCATGCACAGTGCAAGTGGTCCCTGCTTTCCTTTTCTGCCGCTCGAGTAGATTTTTACTTGAGCGGCAGCTTTCTCAACGCGAACGGGCAGTTTCTCAACGCGAGCTGTCGCGAGCATACGTTATCTCTCGCAATGAGAAACCTGACCCCCCCCCGCATTGAGAAATCTCACCGGGATGTTGATTTTCCACGCTCGTGCTCGCCAACTTGATGTTGACAAAAGCGAGCGAGGAAAAATCTCGCCGGGAGGTTGATTTTCCTCGCTCGCGGTCGCCAACTTGACGTTGACAAAAGCGAGCGAGGAAAAAAACTCCGCTCCGCAAAGCAAAGCGGAGTTTTTCAGAACTCCGCGATCTCCGCGGAGTGCAGAAAACTCCGCAAACTCCGCGAGCGGAGCGGAGTTTACCGTCCAGGGTTAGTTGAGAGCTGGCTGAAAAGTGATTGCTCTGAAAATGGCAGGCTACTGGGTAGTGCGGATCTTGATTAGTGAGAGCCCTTATGTGCTCCAATACTCTCCTTCTGACCATCTGGATTGTGCTGCCAACATATCTCAGACTGCAAGGGCATTCCAGAACACAGATGACATAAGACGTACTACACATAAGGAATTGGGAAATGTTCTTCGTGTTCTTAAGTCCTCCACCCACAGTGTACTCCTTCCGCATGTAACTATTTCTACAGGCTTTACAATGACCACATGGGAAGAAATCCTGTAGAATGTGTTCCTTAACTGTCGTGGGCTTTGTGATGTCACTGTGGGCTAACATATCCCTGATGCTACGTCGTCTCCTGTTGGTTATCATAGGCTTGTCTTGTATCATGTGTCCAATAGTGGGATCACTCGTCAGTATATCCTAGCTTTTGGTAAGGATACGTTGGATATCCTTCGAAGTGTCATTGTAAGTGAGGATAATTCTGGTGTTCTTCTCACTCTCTTCCTCATCTCTGATCTTAGATGCAAATAAAATGTATTTTCTTTGAATTTTAGTGACTTTCATGATCGCTTTATTGAGCACCCATTGTGGTTACCCGTGTTCTCTGAATCTTTCAATCATAATCTTTGGTTGTGCTATATAAGCCTCATCAGTGTTGCAATTACGTCTTACCATGAGTAGTTACCCAAATGGAATACTCCATTTGATTGTTTCTGGGTGACTGCTAAGGGCATGCAGCAAACTGTTACCAGCTGTTTCCTTGCAAAACAGTTTAGTCTGTATTTTACCATGAATTATTTCAATCCTGACATCTAAGAAGTCTACTGTTGTGTCACTGATGGTATGGGTAAGGAGAATATTGCGTGTATGTGTATTGTTTGTCAACAAACGTGTTAGCCTCCGCCTTCTGTACCTTTCCAAATGATGAACAGGTCATCAATGTACCGCAGCCACGACATGACCTGTTCAACCTCTGGAAAGGTCATAGTGTCTCTAAAGATTTTCTCTTCCCATTGCCCCAAGAATAAATTTTCAAAACTCATTGCAAAGCATTTCCCCATGGCAGTCCCCAAGATTTATTTGAATAAGGTGCCATTGAAGACAAAGACGTTGTTCTTGAGACAACACTCAATGATACTGAGAATCATGTCCGTATGTGCTTTAAACCTAGTGTGCTAGTCTGGAGAATATGTTAGCAAGTTTGGATCCCCTGTTGGTGGTCAATAGTCATATTTAACGAATTGATGTCCAAGGTGATCCGGAAGAATTCCTTCTCCCCCAATGTATACACTCCAGGTTTCCCCAAAAATCCTTAGTGTCTCTAACGTGGGAAGGTAGGTTACACACCAAGTCTCTAAGGAAGTGGTCTACGTACTTGGAAATATTTTCTAGGGCACTCCCCCTTGAAGACACTATTGGTCTACATGGTGGGTTCACTGGGTCCTTCTGCAGTTTGGGGAGTAGATACAGAACTGGGAGTATAGGATGATACTTTTTCAAAAAGCAATATTCCTCACATTCTAAGATCGCTTCATCTTTCCACTCCCTAAGCTTGTCCCATATCTCCTCAATGCTATTGGAGTATGTCCCTTTAGGGACAATGGTGTAAAATTGGGTGTCATTAAATTGCCGATTGGCCTCAGTAATATAAATTTGTCTGCTAAGAAGAACAACATTGCCACCTTGTCTGCGGGGCGGATGACAATGCCGTTGTCTTCTGACAGAGATTTGAGGGCTTGTTTTTGTTGGTATGTGAGATTCTGTGGGGAATGGTTTCTGAACCAATTCTTATGCCGAAACTTAATAACATTGTTTGTGACATTATCGTGAAAAGTATTGAAGTTGTCATGTGCTAGCAAAGGATAAAATGTAGAACATGGTTTAAAAGCCGTCTTGGCAGTTGCATCATATGTGATGTTCAAATCATTCAAAAGATTCTCTACCACTGTTGCACCTGCTGCTGTCTCAGTTTCTGATTGCAAATCATGTAGTGCAACTAATGTGTCAATATCCCCAATATTGAGATCCAACTCGGGTACACTGTTTGTATATCCTATCGTGTCACTCACATTCCTGTACATGAGATAGTGCCATTTTTTTAACTTCAGTTTCCTAATGAATTTGTAAAGATCATTGCGAGTCTCTGGATAATTGAATACAGTGGTCGGGCAGAAAGATAGTCCTAAACAGAGAGTAATTTTTTCCTTTTCACTTAAATGTCTATTGGGTAGGCTAATTATGGTTCTATTCACTGTATCTTTATCCATCATACTGTTTCCTTGGAGCTTCTGGTGTTGGTTCCCATGCGCCCCTTTCCTCTGCCTCTTTTCCCAACTTTGTCTGAGTCTTTTTCTCCTCTTCTGACTCCTTCTCAGCCTCTTTCCCTGCCCCGTCCTCTCTGGCCCCTGGTTTTCGGATTTGGGGTTCTCTTCGTTGTTTGGCGGCCCCATCGTAGGAGCCAGTATTCGTCTAAAAAAGTGGCTGGTTTATTTCCCAATTCACTTTCTGACACATTGCTGCCAGATTCACCAGAAGTGTCCATCTCGCTGCGGCTGATTGTGGTGTTCTCAGATTTGGAACTCTCAGATGGCCTTGCTTGGAACCCTGTGCCTGAGGTTTGAGATTTAAACACGTAATCATATCTTCTAATAAATGTCAGAATCCTACCACTCTCATAATCTTAGCAATCTCTGTGTAGTTTCCATTGTTTCCTTGTCTTGATGTCATCTTTGTAATTTTTGAGATGGCCCTTCATTGTATCCAATGCTTTGTTCAACTCGTCCTGTTCCAAGCTTTTCTCTAGATCTTCTCTGATTGTTTTAATTTCCAAGAGTAGTGCATCCCTGTCGATCCAGGCGTACTTCACCAAGATCTCCAACATGGGCCTTGAAGTTGTAGCTGAATTTCCCGCCCACTCCTCCAACATTTTTGTGTTTGGTGAGTCATATTAGGGTATGGTATATATTTATATTCTCAGAACCCTTGGGACCATCCCTTTGTCGATATAGTCTTGCAATGAGATGGCTTCCCACCATTTAGATATTTCGGATTTGCGTAGTTTCTCAAGTTTTGTAGAGTTTATCTTCACTTTATTGCTTTTTATTAGTGTCTTTGTATCTGGTGTCACCTACACCTGGAGCTCGGGCAAACAGTGACTGTGCCACCGCTCTTCTTTCCATATCCTCCTCTCTAGTTGAGTTATCCGGATAAGGAAAGTCCTTATCATTATGTACTGAGTACTTCAAAATATTTGTTACTGAGTGTCCCCTGGACCAATACCAGGTTACTTCTGCCGTTCCTCGTAATAGGTACAATTTGTATCACCTCAAACTGTTTTGTAGACAGGCACTTGACAGTGCCCAGCAACCAAAAAATCCCTTTGATAAGTATTCACAACTCTTGGTATGTAACCGACCCCTTACGCCTGCCAGAGACGTAACACCGAACACCCCCGCACCCACTGCTGGATTCGTGATCACCGTGCGACCTCTGTTGCCAGCCGATTCACCCCTCGCAGCGATGCAGTGCCATAGGCTTACCTCTGGGAGGCATCTGCTCAGTGTGCCTCAGTTGTGCTCCATAGCGAATTCCCAGGAGTTGTCGGTTAGAAGCGTTCGAACCAAACAAGGTCCTCCGTAATCTCCTCATATATCGCTGCTTCTGCTGGACCCATGGACCTGTGGAAAGTGGTGCATGCGTCGGCGAAGCACACCGACATGAAATCTTGCCACAATCTTTCAGAAAGAATAATGCAATCTCAGGACACGAAGAGATGACTCAAGTACTCAAGATTACTGAGCTTCACATAACGCATTTCGGCTGTCCCGCAGCCATGTTCACATATAAAGTCACCTCAGTGACAGTGCTCTAAAGAAGATTTTCAACATAAACATAGGACTGCTTTCCTACGCATGGTATCGTACATGTCGGCCATCTTATACAATGTAAACAAATACATGTAGTTTATAGATACATCGTGTCTTGGCTGCGGGGCATCTGTAAAAAGAGATCCGGCACTCCGGCATTGGAAACAGTTCTTTAACGATATCGCCACCATTAAAATAATAGAGATGAGGAGAAGATGGCCGCTCTCCGGTGAGGCTCCCAGCATCTCAGGAGGGTTTTAGACCTCCACTCAGACGGACCGCAACTTCGACCGCAAAATTGGGCCCGTTCGAGTCATGAAATCCCCCTGACTTGAGGAATGTGATTTCCACCTGCCGGTGAGCAGTTTTCTGGCTCCTTTTTTACTCATAATGAGCGGCGCGTTTCCCTCACGGGACTTGCGACCGCCATTTTGAAATTTCTGTCGTGCCGGATTCTATGCTCTCCTCACAGCACCTCAGTCTTTGATGACTTTTTCCACCGCCTCGTATCATTTTTTGATACAATTCTTATCTTTTATCATCATTTCTCATTAAGGAAATCTGGCAGAGGTCATTTCAACATATTTTCGTGTCAACATGATTCTTTGACTAAAATTCATGTGACAGATTTTTTCTACTAGCCTTTCTACTATGTAACAACCTGCATTTTTTGGAGGATGTGTTCGTCTCAAATATTGTACATGAACTGAATTTTTTACCACAACAAGCTAACCTATCTTTCTCTCCCCCGCATTACTATTTAAAAGGAAGTTTTAACTGTATGTGGTTGCTGTTTGTTTATGGGGAGAACAAAGCCAGTGAGACGCACTACATCCCTATCTGCTTCGTCATCTACATTCAAAGATTATAACCCATTTAATATTCTTCATTCCAACATGGAGGAAAGTCCTTGCAATTCCGTACCCCCCCAGTGGGTACTGCAATGTCTTCGTCTAACATTCCACTTCCAACTTCGAAACCTCTGCCCAAACCATCCGTTTCTTCTACTCTCTCGTCTGGCAAACGTATTAAAAAGGATCCTCCATGTCCTGTCACTTCTCCTTCACCCACGTCTATGGACTTACTCCTGGAGGAAATTTGTGCCCTTCGTCCTCATATGGAAGAGACTAATAACTGTCTACAAGCTTTGGAAGATAGGTGTACTTATATGGAAAGCAAAGTTGTGCAAGTGGAACAATGTGTTGACTCTATACACGTTGTGGTAAATCAGATTCCCACAATGCAATCGGAAATTTCATCTCTTAAAAAACAGGTTGGAAATCTTGAAAACCGCAACAGGCATAATAACCTACATATATATGGTCTGACAGAAGGGCAGGAAGGTTCAGACCCCATCACATTTTTCAAGTCTTTTCTTCCAAAAGTTCTTGGCATTCCCGACTCGCCAAGTCTCAATATCCAGAGAGCACACCACTTGGGACACAGCCCACGTTCTTCAACTTCTTCTACCAAACCAAGAGGAGTCATTATGTATTTCTTAGAATACACTGACTTATTGAAAGTGCTACATGCAGCCAAACTTAAGAGTCGGATAACCTGGCAAGGCTCCAATCTCTTCTTTTCCCAGGATTACGCGAAGGAAACAGCAGACAGGAGAAAGACATTTTTAGATATGAGACCAGCCTTGCGGAATCTTAATGCTAGATTTGGCTTGTTCCACACATGTCTGTTCAAAGTAACTTATAAAAACAAAACTACAAATTATGAAGACCCGGTCTTGCTACAACGCTTTATAGACAATTGTAGAGAAGAAGATATGGACGTTACCAGACTTTCTAATATTTGAAGTTGTGATGTTTTGTTAACCTTTTTCCTTTTTCAGTGGTTCTTATAATACATTTTCTCTGACTGGCGATGGTTTTTCCAGTTTCGATTTGTTTCATGGTTTCAATTTTTCCTTTTTTTTTCCCTATGTTAGGTGCGGCATCTAGTTTTTTGACCTTTATGATCGCTGGTTCGTTTGGATGGAGTGTCTTCCCCCCCGACCTGCCCTGAGTTGTCTGGTCAGTTGTGTCATGTTCCTTATGTGGCTTCACCACCCTCATTTTTTGGTATGTCTTTTTGATATGTCTTTTTGGTATGTCTTTTTGTTGTCCTTGTTTGTTTCTCATATATATGGTGTTTGTTTCTTTTCTTTTCTCTTATTCTTCCTTTCCTTTTCCCTTTCTCTTACCTTTGCTTTTTCCGACAATCTCCTCATTTCATTATATCATCGTCCTTGCTTCATCCTTTTTCCTTTACACCTCATTTCACAATACTCTTCCTTTATAATCACATCTTATGTTTCATTTTCTTATTTTATTTCTGCATATCTATTATATTTGTCTGGTATTTCTGGACTCTGCATCATGTACATACTTTAGTATATCTTATTATTACTTCACTTTTTAGTTTAAACTGTTTAATATGTTTATTCTAATATAGATGGCTTTGCTAAATTTATCTTGGAATGTTAAAGGTTTAGGTTCTCCTATAAAATGTCAGAGAGTATTAACTTATCTTTCCAATTCAAAATGTGATATTGCCTTGCTACAGGAAATTCATATTGTGGACAAAGAAATAGCTAAGCTCAAACGACAATGGTTGAGCCATGTTTTTCTTCCCCAGGTAATGGGAAACGTAATGGTGTAGCTATTCTGTGTCACAAACGCTTAGATATTCAGTTGCTATCACAAGAATCTGACGATTTAGGTAGATGGGTGTCTGTTTCACTATTAGTTAATAAAATACCTATTACCCTTTTTAATCTTTATGCCCCTACCTCCCGCGACAATGCCTTTTGGCCCACAATACTGTCCAAATGGATGACTTACAAGGATGATTATCTATTGGTGGGTGGTGAATGTAACATGGTGGTTGATCCCATACTTGATCGTAACTCTAAATCTAAATTTAATCCCTCTCTTATGCATATTCAATTTACATCTACCATTGCACAACGATCTCTGGTGGATGCGTGGAGACTTTGCAATCCTACCCTTTTAGAATATACCTTTTTCTCCCCTGTACACTGTTCCCAATCCAGGTTAGATTATTTGACCCTTTCCCAGCCCCTTGCACAACACATCACTCAATCAGATATAGGTCCTATACTTATTTCAGATCATGCCCCAGTATTTTTAAATTTAGAACTTCTTTCTCCAACTCATGGTACTAGATGTTGGAGATTTAACAATTCCGTTCTTTTAGACCACAATTTTACTCAAAGCTTTGAATCCTTTGCTAATACCTTTTTTCTTGAAAATGAACATTAATTTATCTCCCCACAAATTATATGGGATACTTTTAAAGCTGCGTCAATAGACTTCATTATTTCTTTTGTTTCCCGCAAGAAGAAATCCTCTTCAAATACTATTGAACTCACTCAGTACATGTATCAAATAATTAGAACATTCCTATTACCGTACAAATTCTAAATCCTCCTGGAAGAGCTTGCTAAACTAAAATTCACTTTTAATAAATTATCTACAGATAACGCAAATTCATTTTTACTTAAAACATCCACGAAATACTATGTTGGCCAAAATAAATTGGGGTAGCTCTTGGCCAATTATCTTAAAATAAAAAAGGAACGCTCCGAAATCAACTCGATCCTTGCCTCATCCAATCACATGCTCTATAAGAATGAAGACATTCTGGCTGAATTTACCCGTTTTTATCAGGATCCCTATACACCTGACTCTCCCACTTCTCAAGATAATATTCAACAATATTTGTCTTCTATTGATCCTCCTTCCCATCTTAATTTAGATTTCTCTTCACTAGACAAAGAAATTCAAACTCAGGATATTCTTAATGCAATCCGTACCATTAAACATGGTAAAGCACCGGGTCCTGATGGCTTTACCTTTGAGTTTTATTCCCATTTTTCTCACTTTCTTCTTCCTAAATCACATCAACTTTTCCTGTTCTTTATATCCTCTCAATCCTCCGGTGGCTCTTTTCAAGATGCTCTAATTTGCCTCCTACCCAAGGAAAATAAAGATCACACATTGTGCAAAAATTACAGGCCTATTTCTTTGATCAATTTAGATTATACAAATTTTTGCAAAAATACTAGCTCTACGTTTGGAACTTTTAATTCCTCAATTAATTGGAGGGGAACTATGTGCTTTTATTAAAGGCTGTCAGATTGCAGATAACATTGGATTATTCTTCAATGTCCTTAGTACATCCAAGTCCTATAAACACTCTTTGGCAGCTATCTCCCTGGATGCTGAGAAAGCATTTGATCGTGTAAGCTGGCCTTTTATTTTCTGTATCCTTTCTTGGTTTGGTTTTGGTAAAACTTTTATTGATTATGTTTCCCTATTATATTCGTCTCCTATGTCATCTATTTTAGCTAATGACCTTCTTTCTTCTTCTTTTTTCCTATATTGTGGTGTTAGGCAAGGATGCCCTCTGTCTCCTCTCCGTTTCATTCTCGCTCTTGAACCATTTCTGATAAAGATTCGCACAAACTCTCAAATTTCCGGCTTTCAATACAGTGATAATCAATTAAAAGCCTCTGTTTACGCTGATGATATTTTACTTTTTCTTTCATAGCCCCAGACCTCTCTTCCAGCTTTTCTATCGGAGGTACAACTTTTTGCTTCGGTTTCAGGATACAAATTAAATGCGGACAATTGTGAGATTCTTCCCCTAAACAAACTATGTTTCCATGCTGATTATACCGTTTCGAATTTCCGTTGGAAACCAGATAAAATTAAATACCTTGGTTTATGGTTTTTATGCCTACTATTAAAGAAACTGTATCTTTGAATCTAAAAGAATTGCAAATAACTTTGAAAAATCTCACTTCCAGATGGAATCCCCTGTTTTTATCCTGGTGGGGCCGTTTGGATGTAATAAAAATGATGCTGGTTCCTATAATTCTCTTTTATATTTCTAACCTCCCTATAAATATACCTCATTCCCAATATAAGTTAATATATTCCATCCTATCTAAATTTTTATGGAACAATAAAAAAACCACGTATGTCTCTTCAGGAACTTAAAAGACCTAAGTTTATGGGAGGTATTAACTTCCTGCACTTTTATTCTTATCACACTGCATTTTTCCTTAAATAATCTGCCTTCCTATTACAGGAGGACGATGCCTCAAATTTACCTCTATGGGCCAATATGGAAAATACTTTTTTCCACCCTTTTTCTTTTAAAGAATACTTATCCTTTTCACGTAGCCCTTTATCTTTATCCTTTCCTATTTTTAATAATATGTCGAAAATCTTCCAACCTATCTTCACTTCTCACAAATCCCCTAAGGACCAATTCTTGCAATCCTCCATCTGGTACAACCAACACATTCGAATTAACAATAAAACGTTTTTTGGAAAGACTGGCACGCTAAAAGACTTCATTGGATCTTTCAACTTTTTCATGGTGATATTTGTATTTCTTTTGCCAATGCCCAAATGCGTTTTTCGTTGCCATCTTCCTGGGAATCTAAATTCAATTCTTTAATCACAGAAATTCAACATGCTTACAATAATCTCGTATCTACTCCTGTATTTTCCTTTTTTCCACCCAATATACTTTCGATTTTGGAATCTACCCCTTCTGCTTCACAATTATATAAATATCTCCTTCCTCAACCAACCACTCGAGATAAAACAGAAATAGAATTACTTTGGGAAACAGATCTCCAGCTTACTTTTCCCATCCATATTTGGGACAAGATTTGGTTGAAAATAAGAAGATCTTCCAGAGCAGCTAACACCACGCAGACATTATTTTATATTTACAATAGACTTATGTTCACTCCTGTTTCATTACATAAGATAAATCCAACTCTTTCCCCTTCTTGTTGGTCTTGATCATCCAACAAAGCGGATTTAAAACACATGTTATTCGATTGTCAACATATTTACACATTTTGGACGCAGGTTTGGCAGCAAATAAATGACATACTTACTTTTGTTAACATTTTCTTAGGGAGTGTCACTGAAGACTGGGATTCCCTTGTGACCAATTTTTACATAATAGACTTACTCTTTGCCGTTGCCTTTCAGCAAATCACCAGGGAATTGAAGAATTCTACTAAAGTATCTTATCGAGCCTGGTGGTATGTGGTTTGTTACAACGATGGACTAGATAGAGCATATCTCTCCCCAATCTCCTTTGCTATTAAACATGACACCCTTTGGCTAACCATAACTACCTTTTTAGACAATTCTGCTATGAATGCATGTTCTCATCAGGGCCGGACTGGCTACCGGGCGTTTTGTTGTGCTGCCAAGCTGGGGGCTGATTTCGTTGATGGGGACCTGCGTGTTCTTAAAACCATTCGTTTTGCTTTGTTTTTTTCGAAGCGCACGCAGGTCCCCATCAACGAAATCAGCCCCCACCGCAGTGAAATTAGCCCCCAGCTTGGCAGCACACCAAAACGCCCGGTAGCCAGTCCGGCCCTGGTTCTCATAATCCCTGAATTGAAGAAGTTCCTAAACCTCCATGAATGTTTTTCATACACTATAAATATAGAAAAATATTAATTGGTCTATTTTTTCTTACTCTCGACTTAGATGTTATTTATTGTATTGTGATTATGCTTATTTCCATAATTTGATGATTGTCACTTTTTTCCCCTCCTTTCCCTTCTATCTCGCATATTTTATTGATATGATAACGATAACTTGATGTATGATTTTTATCTTGTGCTTATTATATTGTATTTAATTAACTACAAATAAAATCTCTTTTAAACTAAAAAATAAATAAAAAAATAAAAAAATAATAGAGACGCGTTTCGGCATTTGCTGCCTTTTTCAATCTAAGTTCAGTTCTCATTAGGTAATGCACCTTTATGCAAATTTTTCAGTCCACTCAAACGGAATGTTTTTCTTATTTTCTCAGCTGCAGTGATGAGAATTAAAATGTTTCAACGCTATGCTGCTAATATATATATATATATATATATATATATATATATATATATATATATATATATATTATCTACTGGCGGTCGCCAGTAGATAGTTATAGTTAGGACCTATTTTCCATAGGAAATCTGCAACATTCTATTCCCAATAACTTTGGCGCCGGTTGGCGAATCTTCACTAAATTTTCAAAACTCGTGGGGCGCTCCAGTCCGCTCCTATCCTTAAAGTCTTGGGGTGATTCGTCAAGTGAGGGCCGAGAAAAAAGGGGGTCCCAAAACGTGTTTTCCCCATGCAATTTTCCATAGGAACTTTTAGTCGCAGCTACAGCCCGAACTGCTGAACGGAATTACACCAAATTTGGCAAAAAGTTAGCCCTTGGTTCAGAGTCATGCCTTTTGGTTAAATGGTGTAAATCCGTTCAGTAGTTCCTGAGAAAATCAAAAGTAAAATCACATATATATGTATGGCCGCAGAGGGTCCGCGCACCCTCCCGATCACGAGCTGTATGCTAATTGGCTGTCAACACTCCAAACCAGGAAGTGTTGGCAGCCATCTTGTTCCTCGGTAGAACCGAGGCACAGAAACAAGTGCGCAAAACGCAAAAAGGGGGCAGGGTAGAAACACCCTGACCCCCTAGGCCTGCTTAGGGGGTCCCACAAAGGGGTCCCACAAGGACCCCCAGGGCCCAAAAAAGCATTTTTTTTTTTTTAAATTGGCGGGATGCGCGCAGGGTGCGCGGATCCCGCCATGAAAAAAAAAACCCGAAGCGCGGGCTCCCGCGCTTCTTTGTGATTTGGCCCCCGGGTGGACCAGGGGCATGCGGGGGTTAATTGAAAAATTGTGCGGGGGCCTCTAAGGCCCCCCCAAGCCCCGGGGACCGCCACCCCCCGGGGCTTTGAATTAAAAATGGTGCGGGAGGGCTCTGGGCCCTCCCGCAGCCCCGGGGACCGCCACCCCCCGGGGCTTCTTTTTTTAAAATTAAATTACCTGTTGGGGGGCTTGAGCCCCCCCACACTCCCCGGGGACCACCACCTCCCCGGGGCACTAAGAATTTAAATGTGGGGGTCCGTTTCAGACCCCCGAGCCCCGGGGACCACCACCTCCCCAGGGCTTTGAACATGTTGGGAGGGGGGCCGCGCAGCCCCCCTCCTGGAGCCTGTGATGGCCCTGGGGACCACCACCCCCCAGGGCCGTCTCCTGCAGTGTCCCGGGGTGCCCACCCCGGGACACTGTAGTTTGCTATGGCAGGGCGGGAGCCTCGTGGCTCCCGTCCTGTCATAGCAAACTTGCTTTGAATTTTGGAAGAGAGAGCAGGAAACACGGGGAGCTGCATCTTAGCAGCTCCCCATGTGGAAAAGCAATGCCGGCTCCCGAGGGACGCGGGAGCCGGCGGGACCGTGGGGGATTGGGGACCCCCACGGTCCCCAACGGAGAGGGCCAGCCCCGGGGGATGGGGTCCCCGGGGCTACAAGTGGCCCGGGAGGGAGGCCGCGGCCCCCTTCCCCAAAATTAAAAAAACAAATTAAAAAAAAAAAAAACAGTGGTTTTAAGTTGGGGGATTAGGTCACCTTGAATCCTGAGGGTCCCTGGGGCCCAACTAGCCACCAGGTACTTCCAGTAAGCACCACAGGCCTGCGTTGCAGAGAGGTGGTCCGAGGCCATGCCCCTTTTTACACCTCTCTGCAACGCAGCTCTGTGGTGCTTACTGGAGGTACCTGCTGGGCTAGTTGGGCCCCAGGGACCCTCAGGATTCAAGGGGACCTAATCCCCCAACTTTAAACGCACCACGGGCGCGTTTGCACACATGTCACCTCAGGCCCCCCCTCCCTTCACCACTGTGCAAACGCGCCCTGTAGTGCGTTTTAAGAGGTAGTTTTAATCCCCCTGCCCTATTATGTACTAGGGACTTACAGAGGAGGTCATGCTAATCACAGGGGTACCCCAACGCATAGTGTTCCCTAGTGTATGTAGGTGTTTTCACTGTATTCTAAGTGTCTTTTAGCATAGCACTGGCTCTGGTTAGTCAGAGTCAGTTACCACCAATACCCGTCTGAAAAAGTTGTGGGCACAGGATGATTTTGCAACAAGGCCTCTTTCTGCTCCTCTGTTGGTTCTTTCTGCACATCTTTTGCTTCTTCCTGCACTTTTCTTCGTCTTTGTGGTCTTCTGTTGCTTCTTTCTGCATTTCTTTTGCTTCTTTCTGTGCGTTTTTTCTTCTTTCTTCACATGTCCTACCTCTGTAGGCATAGTTAGAAACTAGCATTTAAAAAACCTTTGAAATTCACTGAAAAAACCATAGGTTTCAGACACGTTATAGTTAGAAATTAGCATTTAAAAAACCTTTGAAATTCACTGAAAAAACCATAGGTTTTAGGGACAGTTATAGTTAGTTGGACATTTCACTACGTACAAAACCATAGAAATTCACCCGTTATAGTTAGTTCAGCTAACTATAACTCGCGCCTCGCAATGCACTGCTGATGACGTCACATATTACATCACTCATGACATGGTCAGTGACATCACTGATGACATCACTGATGACATCTCAAATGACATCACTGATGACATCACTGATGACATCATCCATGTGATAATTTCATGCATCTTCTCACACCCTAATATAACTTTTGATACACCCACTGTAAATTACAGACTGCCATTCTCAAAACCATACACACTCCAATACCAATAACTACATAACAAATCACTGATTCTTAGGTCTACACACACACATCTACTCACTCACCCATACAGTCACTCATACTTACAGTCACTCAGTACAGGACTATCATATGCACTCATACTCCTATATAAACACTCACACACCGCCACTCATCCATGGAGGTACTCACACACCTGGTCAGTCATGCAAAAAATTAATCACACACCCATTTACTCACCTATACAGTTATACACACACCAGCTCACTTACTCATACAAATACTAGCACATTCTTATGCTCTTATACAATAACTGATACAAGCACACACGCATCCATACAGCCACTCTCATAATCACACACTCTCACTTATAGCCATTTAAATACTCTAACACACATATATACTGCCTTTTACATATGTAGTTACTCGCACATGTACCACTGAGATATACATTCACTCACTAACACACCCATACACACACTCACACACGCAAGCAGTCCATCACAGATGCACTCTTCAAATCATGCACCCAGTGAATCACCCACTCACACATCTATGTACAGAGTCACACACACCCCACCCACACAAACACTCAGGCACCCATACAGATACTCAGAGAACCAATCAATAACCCATATAGACACTCATGTAGCTATTCGCAAATCCATGCATCCACTTACACACCAACAGACAGACGGATACAGACATTCACACAGTTTAGTCACTAACCCATGCATTCAGTAAGATACGTTTTATTATTCACTTGTAGAGTCAGTCACGCACGTACTAAATCATCCATTCAGGCACTTATACACCCACTCATTCTTCAATACGCCTTTCCCTATATATATTAAACATATTTAAACTTTACAGAAACACACAGTCACATGGATGATGTCATCAGTGATGTCATCAGTGATGTCATTTGAGATGTCATCAGTGATGTCATCAGTGATGTCACTGACCATGTCATGAGTGATGTAATATGTGACGTCATCAGCAGTGCATTGCGGGGGCACGAGTTATAGTTAGCTGAACTAACTATAACGGGTGAATTTCTATGGTTTTGTACGAGTGAAATGTCCAACTAACTATAACTGTCCCTAAAACCAATGGTTTTTTCAGTGAATATATATATATATATATATATATATATATATATATATATATATATATCACAGTAGTCAAATTATAATATTAATAAAATCAAATGTAGGCAATGAACAAAATATAAAAAAATCCAAATAACACATTTAGAAAAAAAAATAGAAACATGAATATAGACATAAAAATAAAAACAAATAAAATATACAAAGATTAAACAATCACTGCTTTAAAATGTAGTTAACCAATATTATGAAAACTGTTGGAGTCTAAGAATATTTAAATACAATATTCCCACTGTAGTTTATGCAATGGTAGGGAAAGTGTTGGACTACAGAGGGGTTAGATTTATTATTCATACTCTAGACACCACAATAATAGGAATAGTGTTGGACTTTGGCGGAGTTAGATTTACTATTTTTACTCCAGTCAGTGCAACAGGATGGAAAGTGTTGGACTTCAAAGGGGTGAAATTTACAGTTCCCACTCCAGTCTTAGCAACAATAAGGAAAGTGTTAGATTTTGGAGGGGTTAACTTTACTATTCCCACTCCAAACAGCACAACAGTAGGGAAAGCGTTGATTTTGGAGGGGGCAAATTTACTATTCCCTCTCCACTAGGCGGCCCTTGTAAACAGGGCCCATGTCTTGAGATTCCGGCCTTCCTCTTTGCGAGTGGAAGACAAGTAGCTGCCAGGGCGGTACTCTGGAGTGGGGCTCTGATCACAAAGACAGGTGCTGGTTCTTGTCGGGCGGCACTTGGCAACATTGAGCGTGGTCGGGCTGCTCCCTTCAGGTGGCTGAGGAGCAGTGGCTGCACCACATGTGCGTCTGTCCCCCAGGGGCAGGTCAAGGTGGTGTTACGCTGATCTGCTTCCTGCGATTGCCAGCGCGACCTCAGTAGCTGTGTCATGGGGAAGACTGGTCTCTATGGCAATGCGGGTGCCAAGCTAGGAGGGCTTTCCTCCAATTGGTGGTACTTCTGGCTCTTGGCGCAGGACTCAACATTGAGTGCCGGGGCTCGCTCTGCTCCAAGGGAAATGTAAGGCACTGGGGCAAACGCTGTCCTGAGTACAAGATAAAGTGCTCAGCACACGTTGGTGAGGCCCCAGTACCCCACACATTCCAGCCTTGGAATACAATGCACAGGGAAATCGATCATGGCTCCTTTATCAGCACACTGCTGCCTGACTCACACAAGGCAGAATCTCCATTCAAAGGTGCTTAAGTGCAATCTTTGATGGCCCTGAAATTGCAAAACAGGGGGCAGCCCAAAAAGCCCTTGGAAAATACTGATGGTACAACAAAGTAGAATGTAGCAGGCAGCAGGCCAGCAACACCAGGCAGGTAGTAAAGTGGCAGTACCTCCTACAGCAGAGCCTGTGGCAAGCAGCAGTCCAACACAGCAAAGCAGTTTAGCAAAGTGTCAGTCCCTTCTGATGTACAGTAGTTCCTTCTCACAATGTGCAGATGTAGAGCCAGCAGCATCTGGTTACAAGTCCAAAAGTATCTAAAGCTATGGGGTCAGAGCCCCTGTACTTATTACCAAAATTGTCTTTATTTAAGGGGGCACTTCAAAAGAAACCTCAGAAGTGCTCAACACTCTCTCTCAATCCCAGCCCTGGATCCAGACATCAATAGGGGGTAAGTAAGCCCTTTGGTGAGCGCAGAACACAGCCTATACAAATGTAAGTGCACCCGCCTCCTTCTCTCCCAGTCCAGGAAGACTATCACTATGCAGATGTAACCCTGTAACACTCAACCCTTCATTTGCGATTGCTGTCTAGAAAGAATGCACAAAGTGTTGCTGTCAATGAGGCCAAGATGTGGATAGGAGATAGATTGCAAAGCTTAAAAAAGTTATAGGCAGAGAGAAATGCCCACTTTCTAAAAGTGATACAAAAGGGGGATGATGGACGGAACGTTTGAGCCAATCAAACACTCACCCCCAGTCAACTGATCTGGGTTTAATCCATCATCATTCTTTAGCTCACTCCACCACCCCAGTTCAGACATGGCCATATGCAAATCAGTCTGACCCTGTGCCTCATGGGAACAGTCCAGCACGAACTGCCAAGCCATGTCTTCCCTGGACCGGAAACAAGCATCCTAGGACCGGTTTCTGGCATTCCAGCCGTCATCAGCCAGGCTTGCTTGAATCCAGTGGCAAAGTGAGCAAGGGACCCACGTCTGGGCATACCCCCGCCAACTTAGGGCGAACAAAGCGATACAAAAGGGGATGATGGACGGAGCGTTTGAGCCAATCAAACACTCACCCCCAGTCAACTGATCTGGGTTTAATCCATCATCATTCTTTAGCTCACTCCACCACCCCAGTTCAGACATGGCCATATGCAAATCAGTCTGACCCTGTGCCTCATGGGAACAGTCCAGCACGAACTGCCAAGCCATGTCTTCCCTGGACCGGAAACAAGCATCCTAGGACCGGTTTCTGGCATTCCAGCCGTCATCAGCCAGGCTTGCTTGAATCCAGTGGCAAAGTGAGCAAGGGACCCACGTCTGGGCATACCCCCGCCAACTTAGGCCTAAAAACAGTAATAAGAAATCTAACTACACTAGTAAGCAGGAATTATCACTACCATTCTAAACATACCAAACCTGGCAGCGCTACTCCTTTCATATCAGGAATTACCACTTAAGTATATATAACAGAATTCCCAATGCTAGCCTGTGAGAGAGTATTTCAGCCTATGAGAGCCTGTTTGGTTTCTCACAGTAGTGGGAAACCAAAAAGGTTGTTTGTCACTACCAGGACATGCTACACAATAAAGGCACATGTCCTACCTTTTGCTTAGCCAGCAACCTGCCCATAGGGCTACCTAGGGCTTATCTTAAGGATGACCTACATGTAGTAAAAGTGTAGTTTAATGTTATGTTATTTATTTTTCTAAAGCGCTCGATTACCCAGAAGGCATCTTGGCGCTAGCTGAGATACAGAAAGAAGATGCCCCAAAAGAAAGAAATTATTTAGCAGAGAAGAGCCAAGTTTTCAAGACCTTTCCAATGGCAAAAAGATTTGGCATAATTTCAATATAAAATGGAAGAGCATTCTAGGCTTTTGCAGCTCCCAGCACAAAATCTCTGCCACCACAGAACATGCAATGAAACCTACGCAGTGCCAGCAGTTTGGCAGAGGCTGATAGTAGAGACCTGCCTGACATGTACCAATTAAAACTCTTCCTAAGAAAGTCAGGACCTTGGCCGTGAAGTGCTTTGTGAGTAATACAAAGCGCCTTGAACATAATCCGGTCCCTGAACAGAAGCCAGTGAAGCTCCCTAACAAACTACAAAACCGAATGAAATTTTGTACAATAACCGGGTCGCCGCATTTCTCAAAATTTGTAGCTTGTTAAAAATATGCTGATGGGCATTGAGATACTGCCCATTGCAGTAATCAATCTTTGATATAATCAAGGAGGTTACTGTCAATTTCTGCAAATGAGCTGGAGTAAAAGGGGAATCTTCTTGATCAGGCTAAGGGTGTAAAAAGCAGCCGAAGTGACTGCTCTGGCCTGCTCAAAATAGGTTAACTTGTCATTAATCAAGACACCTAGATTCTTGACTGATCTGACTGAAGTAGGAGCTGAGCCTAGATCAGATGGCCACCAAGAAGGAGAAAGAGGATTTAGCCCCAAAGAACAAAACCTCAGTCTTACCTGAGTTGAGTTTGAGGCAGTTCGTAGACATCCACAGCCTGTATACAGTCACAAAATCATGAACAATTCCCTGAATCCCCAGGAGCAAAGGAGATGATGATTTGAATATTGTCAGCATAGGACATCAGGGAGTAACCATAAGATCTAATAAGTTCAGCCAAAGGTGTAACATGTACATTAAAAAGTGTCGGGCTGAACAAGTACCCTGGGGGATCTCTCAAGGAAGAGAGTAGGAGGGAGAGGTATACTCGCCCAGTCTGACAGACTGCTCCTGATCACTAAGGAAAGAATTCAACAACTTCCGCACTGTTCCTGACACCCCCATCCTGCCCATCAGCAACCCATGATTAATTGTTTCAAAGGTCGCTGATAGATCTAACAGGACAAGGGCGACTTTACCTCCCTGGTTCAAAGATTTCCTGATCTCTTCAGCAGCTTTGTTAAGGGCTGTCTCCATGCTGTGGCCAGCACAGAAGCCAAGCTGAGTGGTGTTCAGAAGATTGTTAGCCTAGATATGTTCGACCAATCGCTTATTCAGCACCTTTTCAATCAGCTTAGCTGGCAGAGGGAGACAGGAAATTACGAGATAGTTGTTTAGGTACCTGTGGGTCAAGAGATGGTTTCTTTATTAATAGTAGAATCAAGGCCCTCTTCCACATGAAGGGAAAGAGACCCGACCCACACATCAGATAAATAATATCAATAGTCTCGGCTGCTAGACTAGCTACCCTTGGCAGACAGGGATCGCATGGCGAACCAGACTTTGACGTTATTGATCAGTTTTGTAACCTCATCTCTAGAAGGAGAAATAAAACGCTCAAGCTTTTGTGAGATTAACCTGATGAGTATAAGTATGCACAGCTGAGATAGCAGCTGAATTAAGCTTTGAGAAAGTGTTATAGACATCCTCTACTTTAAGGCGAAAAGCATCTGCCAAATTATTACAAAAGGACTGAGTACAGTCCTTGATTGTGGTAGAGGTGTCAGTAGTCAGTTTTTTAACAGTTCTATAGAACAGTTACTAGCAGCTTCAATCTTGTTTGTACAGTTTAATGTTTTCTCCTTATGAATCAGGGCCTTGTAATCAGATAGCCAGTTTTTATATTTAGCCTTTTGACGTTCGCAGTGCCCCGATCTCCATCTTTTCTCTTGTCTCTGGCAGCCCTGCTTGCTGGCCCTAAGTTCCTCAGAAAACCAGGGAGCAGATAGATTATTTATTTTAATCTTAGTCCTTTTAACAGCAGCCAAAGGCCAAGAAGCTGCATCTAACCACTGGGTGTAATGTGAAACTGCTAACCCTGTCTCATTAGAGAGGTTGGAGAGAGTACTCTCTTAGCGTTGAAAAAACTCTTTGGCATGAATTTTATGCCATGCGCGAGAGGATGTCCAAATTGGATGAGCAAAAGGGCCCAGGTCAGCTTGTGAATACAGGATCTCAAAGAAAATTTCCCTATGGTCCGACCAAGATTAAGGCAAAGTTTTTATTTTAGCTAAAGAAGGATTGTTCGAAAAAATCCCACTTCTGGAGCTTGAACTGAACCTCTGTCAGAAGGACTGATTTGCTTCTTAAAAGACTGAACTGGACTGCTTTTCTGGAAGGACTGATTTTCTGCTTGTTGCGCTGCTGCTCCCTGACTCAGCTTAAGGAGAGCTGGACTCTGCCTTCCCTCCAAGTGATCTCTAAAGGCTTTCTGGCTTGCCTCCTGTTTTCTAAAGTCTCAGGGACACAAAAAACTTCCTACATTCTGCTAGTGTTCTGGACTCTGACTTCTGTGAGTCCTAACTTTGCCTGAGGTGCCCTCTATACGTTCTGGGCCTCAGAAGTGGGGTCTGCAGCTGTTTTGCAACACGGATTTCAATGCATCTCTCTGTTAGCGTGTAGCAGTACTGGCACATCGACCTGGTTGAAGGAGCAAAATCGACGCATCGCTTCTGAACCAGGACTTTGCCTTCAGAGGTCAAAGCATAGGACAGCGTATCACCGCCGCTGCAGCTTGGTGAGATCGACACGTCCCCATGACTGTGTGGCAGAAACTGGCGCATTGCTCAAGGCCTCTGAACTCTGGCACCTGTCTTTAGAACTGATGCATCGCCTTCGCTACGTGGAGATGATCCATGCATCCTGCTCCTGCGGGACTCTACATTTACGCATCTCTGTGTTTGTGACCAGGAAAGGTACTTTGTTCACCGGGGCCTGAGTGGGTCCTGTAGCCAGCCGGCGCTCCATCACAGTCGGCCCAAACTTTGACTTTGCTGTGGTTCAACACAACATAAAGTAACCTTTTTTGCACTACTTGCTTCTAAGCGCTTTATTGTATTTATTCCTCTAAAATTAAATATCTCAACTTCTCCTGATTGCATTTTTGTCGTTTTTGTCTTCTTTTACTCGGATAAATATTCTTTATTTTTGTAAACCCATGTGGAGTCTTTTTGTGCTGTATGTATTGTGTTGTGTGTGTATGTGTGTGTGTGTGTTGCACAAATACTTTACACATTGCCTCTTTTGATAAGCTTGATTGCTCTGTGTCAAGCTGCCAGAGGGTGAGCACAAATTCTCTTTTAGCATGTATCTAGCTTACCCTTACTAGAGTGGTAGTTCCTGCATGTCCTGGGTGCATATATCAGTCAACCAGAAATCCCATTTCTAACACTCCACTCTTATCTCTTGTAGACTAGCCCTATTGGCTAACATTACAGAGGCATCCACATTATCGGTATCGATGGTAATAGCGGTAATTTCTCCCACCATGTTCTTACACTTGTTGACCGCTACACAAGGATCATGTAGGGGAGTGTTTACCATCCTGTCGCAAGTTGAGGTGGAGTGAAGATTGCTAGTTATTTATTTAACGCAGACCCTATCACGGATTACAACAGCCAAATAAAATACTTAGTAGACAGTTCTCTCAAAATAGAGGATGGACTTTTGAAATAGAAACATTCACAATATAATCAAGGGCAGGGCTCCGTCCCTGTTCGAGTCAATGGACTCCCCTGGGCACCTGCTCTATACAGCTTACATCTACACAAGGGGTCCTTGCAACATCAGTTGTGGAGGTGGTTAGGCATTTAAATGCATTTGAATGTGAAGACCTAACTGATTTAAATTGGATTTGTTATCCCCTGGGGGAAGGAGTCTGATCTAAGATTTAAATTGGATTTCCACTCCTCTGGAGGTGGGGGAGTCTGATCTCAAGCCAAATGTAATTAAGCCACAATCAAAGTTGGCATTTACTAGCAAAATGTTTACATAATCCCACCCTCCGTTAGGGAGTGCATAGTGATTTGCATCTACTGTGTTGCTATGAATAATGGAATAACATTGGCAAATAATTCTGATCCAATGGGCAATCTTATTCTTTAATGATTCTTGTGCCCACTTTTGCCTTTTGCTGGAGTTTGGGGACTCTGATCATATAGACCTCATTCTGGGGGGACGTAGCGTTCCTATTTACAGGTATATTGGTTGCCGAATCGTAGTTGGATAAACACATTGGACATTTGTTACGAGTTTCCTGGATCTTGGGTAGTGGGGTATCGCTTCGGGAATTTATACGTACATGGTTTAGATCATCATTAACGGACCAGCTTCTTCCATCCTGCATGTTTCTACATGTGGTACCCATGTTGCTAATCTCTTTACTGCAGATAATAGATTTATTGGCGATATGGAGTGGGTAAGATAAATTGCCCCCTACGTTAGATGTCTCAACTAAAACTCACTCTTGCTATTTATTAATTTATCTCTACATGTAACAGTAGTGTTGGAAAATATGGCAATGCTTTTATGGGTTCGAGGCATAACCTGCTGTGATAAACCTAAATCATGGCAGCATAATAAGTCAGTTAGCGTTTATATTGTTTATTTCATATCGTAAATCTCCGTTCTCATAGACAGGATAAAATCCCCAACATTTGCCAAATATAAAGGGGCACATTGTTGAACTTTAGTTTCTGTTTGTGTCCCCATAGATGCACTTCTGGACATAGTCCTGCCACATGACCCAGCAGTCCAAGTATCCTCAGGCTGGAGGCGTTCGAACCTATTTGCTCAAGCAATGGTTGGTATTAGATGGACTCATTAGGTTCGGTACAAGTTGTAGTCTGCGAAAAATTGCATCGGCTCTCATTTTAGACAATAGGCAGAATGAGTAGTTCTGGGAAGCACTTTTTCTTAGTTTGAAAAAATTGGCTACTTTCTTTGTTTCCAATTTTGTCTCTTCCAATAAGCGCTTGTAGCCTAGTATTATTTCTACCTCCCCTATCAGATTATTTATGGCTGATACAGTGAAAATGTCCGCAGCTTGAGAAGTATACTTTTCTTGCTTTTCACATCATGAGCGCTTGAAATTACTTTTCTTTCTCCCATATAAAAAGGCCCAGGTAGAAAACACAAGTTCATTAGCCCTCGTGGGTGGTTGGTGATTTAAAATATGAGGAAGGGGTGGATACCCAAAGTTAGTCAATTGTTTGGGAACAACTTAATAATCATCCGAGTATAACTAAAAAAAAAGCCCTTACAGGCGGAAGCCAGTCAGGCAAAGATCCCATAAATTGAGTGGCGAAGTCCACCTTTTCTGGGTGATGACGGGTGATGACAGGCCCACTCTTGGCTTTGGCTTTGCCTGGGCATGGCCGGCGCGTGTCAGGCTCAGTGGGAGTGATGGCTGCTCTTTTTATGCAACATGTCCACTGCCCCCGCCTCCTCCCCTCCTCTTGGTTGACTAGAAGTCCCTGTATCACCTATCACATTCCGCGTGCTGGGAGTAGTGGAGGAACTTTATGCACAGATGTCCAGTGTGCCTGCCTCCTCCTCCTCTCCTTTGGGTAGGCAACAAACAGGCTCCTGGGACTATAAATTCCTGTAGAAACTCCAGCATCTCGCGTGGTGGGAGTGATGGTGGCGCTTTGTGCGCAGATGTCTAGTGCGCACCCTCTTCCTCCTCTCATCCTCTGGGCAGGTAACAAACAGGCTCCTGGGGCTAGAAGTCCCTGTAGTGGCAATCGCATCCCCAGTAGTCTTACCTTCAGCATATCAGGGTGGCACTCTCCAGGACCAACAGATCTAAAATGATTGTATGCAAGCTCTCAATGAGAATGGAAAGTCTGTTTAGGCTTCTTTGGGACATAGTAAATAATTCGGCTAAGAATGCTACCTGGATTTCAATGCCCCGTGTGACCTCCTTACACAACGTAATGGAAGCTCTGCCATTGTGGAGGCCACAACTTAAAGTGGTGCACGGCTCATCCTGTAGGAGGTTCTCCTCACACCCTAGTCTCACTGCCAAATACCACATCAACATAATATCCCCAATAAGTTTCAGAACTGCGCGTAATTCCTTGCACTGTTATTCTCTGTTGTCATAAGTTGTTGTTGGCTGGAAGCGTTAGTTAGCTTATAATGACATAATGCACCGGTAGCTTAGAAATAATTTTTTGGCCTCTTCTAACACGTTCTCTTTCATACACTCCTTAAAACAACGCTTGGTGGATTTAGGGATTATAATTGATGCAGCATCAGTCAGCATGGCTCACCAATGGGAAAAGTGTCAATTGTCTTATTGAATGTACAGCCATCTATACACCACACCCAAGAAAATAATGACTTACATTTCAGATCAAACATTAGTAATAGCTTCATGACAAGCTTCACTGTACACTTAATATATTTGTGACAAATAATTACTTGATTTACAGAAAATATAGATTAATTAAATTGGAATGGATCTTGAATGATGCCTGGGCAAAAAGTAAATTATGCAGGCATAAATCAGATACTTTTGGGAATTTGTGTTACACTCGTTACACCTTATTAGAATAAAAATATACCAGGAAACATACCAGTCGCTAAAAACATTTACATCAAATGCCCAAAGTTCAAATGGATTTTGTTTGCTGTTGTTGTTTTGTTAAATGCGTCCATGTGCCAAAAATGTATACAAGGACGCATTTTGCACTAAAAAATAACACAAAATGACAGATTTGCATTTTCCATTATTATGTGTGATTTCAGTAATATTGCTGCAATTTTGCTCAATTCATATTTTTCGAATTTAATTAATAATTAATTGTATTAATAATGTATCGAGAAATTAATATTACTAATTTGAAAGAGCACATTTGGCAAATTTCACACACCCCTAGCTATAATCAAGTATAGCTAGAAAGTGATATTACATCCCACCCTGTCCCTGAGCATTCTGTAGGAATTACAGTTCTATTTTTTGTATTTAACTCCTTTAAATATTTTGTGAAAGTATACACTTTGTATCGGCCTCTGGGATATAAGTTTCATAAGTAGGTTACAAGACTCGTGATTGCGGCATCCGAAAGTAAGTGTCTGTTGTTGTAGTGGAAGATCACAACCTGCAGATAGGCAATTCTATCACCATGGCCTCCACCAATTTATTGGACTGCATGAGTCATTTAGGTTACACTCCAAATTTCTTCCCAGGTGATCTCATGCTTATTCCTTAATGAATTGGCAATTGAGCTTGAAACAACTTGCCAGCGGCAGTCCGTGCAGGTAAGCGTGGTTGGGCGGGGCGGGAGAGGGGAGTCGACAGATCACGGATTAGGGAAAATTAATTAAATAAATAATTCCTAATCTGTTGTCTGTCGACATCCACCCCCCCCCCCCCCATTCGGCTACATAGTTCTCAAGATACTAAGAATATTAAAATGAGCATCCTGTCAAAGCAGGAAAAAATGAAGAACAACGATGCAGGAAGATAGACAATATAATTTGCAAAGTGCAGTTGCTACTTATGAAAGAACTACAAGGAATGCCAGAGCTACTTTTGTTGAAAAGAAAATTAGCAGTAACCAAAGTTCAACCAAGGAGCAACCAGTGTCCACATCATCTAGCTATTTCAGGGAAATGAGCAATAATATTGCCAATTTCTTTCATGACAAAGTCAGACTTTTGAATATACAGGGCCAACTCGTTCTGACAAACAGCATCTGTAGTTTTACTGGTGCAAGCTGGATGACAATGCTGGTTTTGTTTGATCTCTCAGCAACATTTGATTCCATGGACCATTTGATATTCTTTCAAGCAATAAGGGAAGCTTGGAGGTGATGGATGGAGAGACAGCGTTTGTCTAACTTTAAAGTCCTTCATGGCTGAGGTCAAAATCACAGTAACATTAGTAATAATCTCAGTGCCAGATAACCCGATGGCTTTTCCCAGAACAATCAGCTATTTAACATTTCCCCCTGCCCACTACTTGCCTTGATCTAAAATTGTGGTCTGGTCTTCTACTCACATGTAACCTCATTTAAATCTTGTCCCCAATTAGCATGACATTTTGACCAAGTGCCTTGCAGATGTCAATGGCTAGATGCAGGACAACGAGCTTCACCATGGCTGTTGCACAGTTAGCGAGAAAGGTTACTCTCTTACTGACAAAGGATTAATACTTGTTGACTCATCACCTTATATCTCTCAAATGTGACTGTTCATTTGTGAATTGATTCTTATGCTCTTCTGGGTTATAGGTTGACTGTTGTAGACAATAGCAAATACCTAGGGGTCGATTCCGATTCGGGCCGGAAAAAGCACCGACCGACTCGGATCCGGAAAAATACCGACCGACACGTACCAGTGGCGCCCGACACGCCAAGTACGATGCAAGCCGCGATAAATCCGACCGACACGTCAGGAAACCAAGCCGACCGACCGAGCCGCTCGGAAAATAGCAATCCGGCCGGAAAAACACGCGAATCCAACCGACCGACACGCACCCGGAACAAATCCGACCGAATAGTACCCGCCAACTCCAACCTGCAAAGTACGATGCAAGGCGCGAAAAACACGACCGAGTCGGACGGAGGACAAGCCGTACGACCGACACGCATACAAAACCGAGCCGAAGCAACACAATACACCGCGACCGACGCGTACGCAGCATACAAAACTGCACAAACACAGCGTGAACGAAACGGAAAACACCGTACGAGACCAATGCAGGGTCCGACTCGGTCACAAGAACGTTTCCAACATACACAAACAGCACAAAGGAAAAATCAACCAAAAAAAGGCCAAACAAGCAATTACCAAGCCAATAAATACTGGGGGGGTGGGGACAGAGAACAAAGACACACCAACAACTCCACCTATATAAAGGACACAAATCACTACCATGAGCCTTTGCAAATGCCATTCCACTGCCAGCACCCAAGAGAAAGCAACCACACACCCACAGCTCATCCCTCACACAAGCCACACACCAGCAGCACACCAACAAATACCTACCTCACATACACCCAGCACAACACACACCCACACACCCTCACCTGCACACCAACACACACATCACCCACTATCACCACCCATCACCATGCCCCCCAAGAAGAATCCCAAGTTCCTAGATAGTGAATTGGAAGTCATGGTAGACGAGATCCTCAGGGTGGAGCCACAGCTGTTTGGCACTCTGGTCCAACAGACCCCCATGTCGCAGAAAACCAAGATGTGGGAGAGGATCATCAACAGGGTGAACGCCCAATCACCATGTCGGCGCACAAAGACCGACATCCAGAACAGGTGGTATGACGTGCGCAGGAGGGTCCGGGAGCTGCTCAAGAAAGACTACCACCTGAGCCAATACACCGGCAGTGGCCCTCCTGCCAAGCCAGTATACCTCAGGCCCTGGGAGGAGAAGGTGCGGGCCATCCTTCCGCCAGTGAGCGTATATGGACTAGAGGACATCCCAGAGCCTGGTGAGTACACAACAAATGTACACAATAAACTGCCACAAAACACACACATCACTGTCAAGGGGAGAGTCAAACCATGCACTCATAGCAATTACACAGCAACTAGAACAGAATCATCCCAAAATGTGTATGTCAGTCAGATAAACACAACACATGCCATCAAAAAAGTCACATCCAACTGTGCCAACACATGTACAAACACAACCACAACTACAGCTAGGCAGTGGCACAAATAGAACTAACACACACATCCACACATGTAGCCACCACAACAACACCAACACACAGTGAAGACCACTCAAAGGAAGGAATTCTGTGTATGCTGGCCAAGTCAGTGTAGCCAATAGCATCATGGGAGTCGCACTCACACATATTGCCCCCCCCACAACTGTCCCATCAACACCACCCTGAACCATGCTCACATCACAGGGAGTGGAGAAGGACTCACAAGATGGCTGACACTGGCTACTGCTGTGGGGAGCACAAGGCTCTGCTGCCAACTGTGCACCAACAAACAGCAGGACACCACTGACTGACATCCTGAGAGACAACTTACACTCCCTGCAATGCAAGCACGTTCCATGGTGGGATATCTGGCTGGCTGGCTGGGTGGGAAGGGGGACTTGCAGCACTGACCATAGTCACCAGCACCTCCCCTCACACCCCCCCCCCAACACAAACTCCACAGTACCCACCTGGTAGAATGCAATGCCCTCCATCCTAACACAAGATCCCACAAAGCACCACCACCCTGGGTTATGTTGTGTGAAGCACAGGGACACTCTTGGGACTCTTAGCCAAACAACTGCCAGGACAACACTCCCAGCCATCCTGTCAGCACAGCCAGCCCACCCCACAGGGAAGCAGAGTCAAAAGGAAGGAAGCATGGGCATGCTGGGAAGGGGGGTGGAGGCAATAGCATGATGGGAGTCGTAGTCACAGACATTGCTCAGCCTCACAACTGGCCCATCAACACCACCCTGAACCATGCTCACATCACAGGGAGTGGAGAAGGACTCACAAGATGGCTGACACTGGCTACTGCTGTGGGGAGCACAAGGCCCTGCTGCCAACTGTGCACCAACAAACAGCAGGACACCACTGACTGACATCCTGAGAGACAACTTACACTCCCTGCAATGCAAGCACGTTCCATGGTGGGATATCTGGCTGGCTGGCTGGTGGGAAGGGGGACTTGCAGCACTGACCATAGTCACCAGCACCTCCCCTCACACCCCCCCAACACAAACTCCACAGTACCCACCTGGTAGAATGCAATGCCCTCCATCCTAACACAAGATCCCACAAAGCACCACCACCCTGGGTTATGTTGTGTGAAGCACAGGGACACTCTTGGGACTCTTAGCCAAACAACTGCCAGGACAACACTCCCAGCCATCCTGTCAGCACAGCCAGCCCACCCCACAGGGAAGCAGAGTCAAAAGGAAGGAAGCATGGGCATGCTGGGAAGGGGGGTGGAGGCAATAGCATGATGGGAGTGGTAGTCACAGACATTGCTCAGCCTCACAACTGTCCCATCAACACCACCCTGAACCATGCTCACATCACAGGGAGTGGAGAAGGACTCACAAGATGGCTGACACTGGCTACTGCTGTGGGGAGCACAAGGCCCTGCTGCCAACTGTGCACCAACAAACAGCAGGACACCTCTGACTGACATCCTGAGAGACAACTTACACTCCCTGCAATGCAAGCACGTTCCATGGTGGGATAACTGACTGGGTGGGTGGGTGGGTGGGAAGGAGGTCTGGCTGTCAACCAAACACAATCAATGCAGACCATGTTCACACCCCAGAGAATACATAGAAATGCCCAAATAATGCAGGACAATGTGCCACACCAATATCAACCCCTGACTGTGACGACTTAGGACAATACAATGTACAGGCCCGCACCCCGAGGCACAGTCACAACTGTCAGGTGTGTCAACCACTGATGCCTGCAGAAACATGACATACATTGTTTGTGTCTCCCAAAAACAGGTGATGATAGGGACACAGCAGCAGACGCTGAGGAGTCCCAGTCCCAGGCTCAAGAGGATGCCGAGCTCACTGGCGTCGTACAGCCTCTGTCCTCCTCGGACGATGAAGAACAACCTGGCACATCCGGTGCAAGTCAACATGCTGCACCAGCAGGACCACCAGCTGCAGCACCAGCAGGTCCACCAGCTGCACCCCCTGCACCCACCCCTCCAACGACTGTCACCACGAATACCATCCCTGCCGACATGGACAGAATAAGGAACAACACCAGCGCAGTGACCCTGGACCAACCTGGGGCCATGGACACCACCACCACCACCAACCCCCAAGGTGGACCAGGGTTATCTGTGCGTGCAACTGCACACACTGCACATGTCAGCAGGGGTGGTGGGAGGGGTGGGAGACAGAGGTCGCTGCTTGCAGACGTTGCTGGTGTGCATGAAGACCCACAACTGGTACGCATAGCTGATGCGTACCAGTCCAGCACCGGAGAGCTCAGCCAGGTAGTGGGGCTCCTCAGAGACATCAAACAGCAGCAGGCTGCCCATCATGCCCGCTTGGACTCCCACATGTCCCATGTGGAGTCACACATGTCACGTGTGGACTCCCACATGTCACGTGTGGACTCCCACATGACCCGCGTGGAGTCCAAGTGGGATGTACTACATGAGATGACGGCGGTGCACAGGGACATTTTACAATGCCTCCGCCAGATGAACAGCAACCAGTCCACACCTCCCTGTGTGCCAACAACATCTGGTACCGAACAAACTGCAACTGCCACAGGGAGGGAGGAGGACTCTGGCGGAGAGTCCCCTGCACCGCAGCAGCCTGCACTTGAGGGCCCCCCCCCAAGAAGAGGGGTCGTCCGAGGAGGGGAAAGTGAGAGGCTGATGGCCAAGCGCAACTCCCAGGAAGCCTGAACCTGTTCTGGATTTTCGCCTTTGTGCACAGACTGTTCACCCTGTTGATGGCAACACTACTCCCACACATTGCATGGGGAGTACAAGTTGGAACAATGTGTCAGACAACTGTGGCCCCGATACTGGGGATCCTGTCTACCTGGACTTTCTATTCATCTAGGAACTTGGGATTGCAAGATTCATGTACAGCACAATCCATCCTATGCACTATTATCACAGATGTATCACAATAAACACAATAATACACCATACTTGCCTCTGTCGTGATTCCAACGTGGGTACTGTTATGGGGATGATGAACAACAAAATTACACTGTGTATGCGAACTGCAACAGCAAGGACAACACAGGCATGTGAGTACAGGCAACGTGACACATATGAGGGAGACACACCACCAGGGCTACACAACACATACACACCTAGGCCATCTGACTCATTGCCTACACTGATGTTGCCAGGGAAGACGGTGCAATGCACAGACACCACACCCATTCCCAGTTGTAGTCAAGTAGCCCACAGGTGCAGTAAGCAAATGGCAGTCAAATGTGTGACCACAGACAACGCACATCACTAAGTGAAGCACAGGTTTATTACACAGTAGCAACATGCCGTAACCACTACAGATGCAAGGTAACCCCACCTGGTAGCGGGCACACAGTCAACAACTGTAGACAGAAGGAAGTCCATGGGTGTGGCGCACATCACCTGTAGGGACACAACAGCTACCAGCCTGGATGTGCAATCACGTTGTCGGTGGACACAGTTGACCAAACGAATCTGAAAGTACCCTGTGAAGGACAGAAATGACACACAGTCAAAAGCAATGGAGTACAGGACAGAACAGCAAAACTCATGCACAATACATGTTACAAGATACCCACCCAGAACCAAGTTAGCATGTCAACACTGTTGGGGAGTACAGCCCACCTGTCACCACACATCGCAACACACATCCAGTCAAGTAGCCCATGGACACACTCCAACAGCACCAGAGCACCACCCACACATCATGCCAACTCACATCATTGACATGACACCTCAGGATACTCACATTCAGCTAAAGAAGTTGGTGATGAGCTGTGTGCGGACATCACCATCACCATCATCATCATCATCGTCACTGGCATCGTGTTCCAGGCCAGGATCCTCCACAGGTGGCGGATGTTGGTCATCGTCATCCTGGATGAGAGGCAACTCCTTCCGCACTGCCAGGTTGTGGAGCATGCAGCAGACGATGATAATCTTGCACACTTTCGCAGGGGCATATGGGAGGGACCCTCCGGTCTTGTCCAGGCAGCGGAAGCGGCTCTTCAGGAGACCAAAGGTCCGCTCAATCACTCTCCTGGTCCGACCATGTGCCTCATTGTAGCGCATCTGGGCAGGTGTCACAGGGTTCCTGAGGGGTGTCAGCAACCACGGCATGTTGGGGTATCCCGAGTCACCTACGGACAGACAAGTGCACATCAGCTGACTTGGAAAAGTGGGCGGAATACTACAGATCAGATCACACACAATGGCACAAAGTCAGTACACACCGACAAGCCAGGCACGCTGGTTCTGCATCTGTGCCATCAACCTGGGGATGCGACTACTCCTCATCACAAAGGCATCGTGTGCTGAACCAGGGAAACGGGCACACACGTGTGTGATGGTCATGTCTGCAAGACACACCACCAGTGCATTGACCGAGTGGTAGTGCTTGCGGTTCCTGTAGGCCTGCTCCTGGGCCTGTGGTGGTACCAAAGCCACATGTGTCCCATCAATGGAGCCAATGACATGCGGCATCCTCCCCAGGGCATAAAAGTCACTCTTCACGTCAGTGAGTCGTCGCAGTCTAGGGAAATAGATGTACCGGTTCAGGAAGAGCAACATTGCCGCCAAGAAATCGCGGAGCACACGGCTGAACATGGTCTGTGACATCCCACCAGCAGACGCCACAGTATGTTGGAAGGTACCGGTGGCAAAGAAGTGTAGGGCTGCCATCACCTTCACCTTGGGGGTCAGCGCTGTAGGATACGGCCGGCCAGGCTGCAAATGTGGGGACAACTGCACTGCAAAATCCTCAATCAGCTGCCTGGTGAAGCGGTACCGTCGGATGCTGTCCCGTTCCACCATCGTTGCCAGGTCTGGGAATGGCCGATGGACAGCAGGAGCCCTGCAGTGCAGAGGAGAAGTAAGCAAGATCGTCAGTCACCCCACATATGCGGCATTGAACACACTCAAGATCCCAACATACATCATCATGAGGCACAACTACATGAAGTGTGCAGTACCGGAACGACATGTATGGTACATACATGGCCAACATCTGTCAACACGGTCCTACAGGTGGCATCAATTTGTCCCAGGTTGGCCCATTGGATATCATGATGCTGTGTCACAGTCACCCCCCAGTGACATGTGAGGACAGATGTGCCCCAGGCACCACAGCTCAACGACAGGCACATTCCCAGGGACCCTGTAATGCCACATGGACACTGGCATCACCTGGAGTATCATGTGTACACCACAACAAAACAAACATGACCCCCACAGGTAGTGGCCACACTTGCCATGGCAGGAGAGCCATGGACGTCTGTGACACACACGCACAACATCAGAGTCCATGCACACACAACGTGGATGTGGAGACTGTCTCCCATTGTGCACATGAAATCAGAGACATTGTAAACACTACATGCACAAAGACTGTGGAGGGCCATCACTATTGTGCCACTGGGACACCCTGGCTCAAACATACCGTCCCACATGGGACTCACGGGGTATGTGACATGACATACACAAACACCACTGTGAAATGTGACCATGGCACATGCACAGATATGAACAGTTGCACATCACAGTGGTCACGTACACGTAACACCCAGGATCCTGTCCCCATTAACACGTGCACAGCCTGGGGGTGGCTGCCCACAGGTGACACCCACAGGACAACATGTACACCAACATACACACAATAGGAAATGCAGCCTTACATGCCTTATGATAAGGTTTGGACAGGCTGTCGTGATGTAGGTGTGCCCCTCACTCCCTGGGAGCTATCTGTGGCTGGCATATGTCCATCTGAGACAGGCATGCTGACATATGCCAGTCACATGTACAGTGATGCGTTGAACAGCAATGGACCGATCGGTGCCTCCGGCCGGCCCATTGCTTTCAATGTGTGCGGGTACGCGTTGTACCCCTGTGCGCGTTGTACTGCAATGGACCGATCGGTGCCTCCGGCCGGCCCATTGCTTTCAATGTGTGCGGGTACGCGTTGTACCCCTGTGCGCGTTGTACTGCAATGGACCGATCGGTGCCTCCGGCCGGCCCATTGCATTCAATGTGTGCGGGTACGCGTTGTACCCCTGTGCGCGTTGTACTGCAATGGACCGATCGGTGCCTCCGGCCGGCCCATTGCATTCAATGTGTGCGGGTACGCGTTGTACCCCTGTGCGCGTTGTACTGCAATGGACCGATCGGTGCCTCCGGCCGGCCCATTGCATTCAATGTGTGCGGGTGCGCGTTGTACCCCTGTGCGCGTTGTACTGCAATGGACCGATCGGTGCCTCCGGCCGGCCCATTGCATTCAATGTGTGCGGATGCAGCGTTGTACCCCTGTGCGCGTTGTACTGCAATGGACCGATCGGTGCCTCCGGCCGGCCCATTGCATTCAATGTGTGCGGGTACGCGTTGTACCCCTGTGCGCGTTGTACTGCAATGGACCGATCGGTGCCTCCGGCCGGCCCATTGCATTCAATGTGTGCGGGTACGCGTTGTACCCCTGTGCGCGTTGTACTGCAATGGACCGATCGGTGCCTCCGGCCGGCCCATTGCATTCAATGTGCGGGTACGCGTTGTACCCCTGTGCGCGTTGTACTGCAATGGACCGATCGGTGCCTCCGGCCGGCCCATTGCATTCAATGTGTGCGGGTACGCGTTGTACCCCTGTGCGCGTTGTACTGCAATGGACCGATCGGTGCCTCCGGCCGGCCCATTGCATTCAATGTGTGCGGGTACGCGTTGTACCCCTGTGCGCGTTGTACTGCAATGGACCGATCGGTGCCTCCGGCCGGCCCATTGCATTCAATGTGTGCGGGTACGCGTTGTACCCCTGTGCGCGTTGTACTGCAATGGACCGATCGGTGCCTCCGGCCGGCCCATTGCTTTCAATGTGTGCGGGTACGCGTTGTACCCCTGTGCGCGTTGTACCTCAATGGACCGATCGGTGCGCACCCATTGACAATGGGCTTGCCTGGCAACGGACGCGTTTTCGAATATTCGAACGAGTCGGTTGCTGGAAAATCAGTTGGTCACCCACAACAATGTTGCAAAATCATGTATGTCATGAAGTTGAAATTTTGAAGGATGCTGTGGGCGTGTTTTGGTGCTGCTATTCCATGGATTGGCCAGATTCAGAAGATGCAAACGACTTGGACCTATCACTTTGGACACAAGGGACAGTATCTGCCTCTCCAGCACATATATATTGCTGCATGTTCCCCTGAGAGCCCACTTGCCTGCACTACATGCTCCAGGACGACATCTGCCACTGCACTGCTGCTGTCTCTGCCCCTCTGGACCCTGCAATGGCACGTACTGTGGAGAGAGCCCCAGCCTTCAGCCTTGAAGAGAACCAGGCCCTGCTGGACAGCCTACTTCCACAGTACAGCAAGCTGTATGGGACACCAGGGGAGCAGGTGAGTGTTCTGTGCACTGCCTTTCTGAATGTGCATTTTGTCTGACTAGCAAGGCTGAGAGTCAGCACACCACTGGCTAGCAGGCTCACTGAGTAGTTGTCACCCCCCATAGTGTGTAGTGACTTGCACTGGACAGGTATGGTGCAGTGACAGTGCTTCTGAACAGGGTTTTACTCCCCATGCTATGATACCATGTAGTGACTTCTGGAAAACTGTCCATGGGCAGCCGTGCACTGCCTGGGTACACCATGTGCCCCTGTGATTGCGACATGTATATGCAACTGTGTCATGCACGGATATGTTGCATGTGTAGTAATGGCCTTATCACTTTGTCATCCTGACAGGCTTCTGCCCATCGGAAGCATGAGATATGGAAGGACATCGTCCGGGCTGTCCGGTCCGTGGGGGTCTACAAGCGCCGGATCCGCAACTGCCAAAAGAGGTGGCAGGACCTTCGGGGCTGGACCCGGAGGATTGCACGGGTCCAGCTGAAGCTGTCGCCTCCTCGCAGGAGGGGCGGAACACGGACCCTGACCCCCCACATGCTCAGGATCCTGGCGGTGGTCTTTCCAGACCTGGATGGGCAGCTGAAGGCCAGAGAGCAGCAAGGAGGGGGTGAGTCAAAGACTGCACTGTGTACTCTGTCTAACATGTTATGTGCCCTCCTCGGGCCAGGTTGAACTGCCACAGTACAGCAGTCATGTTGTCCAGGAGCCATGTCCCTCTATTGTGCACTGCCCACTCCTCATCTGATACCCAGGTGTGGCCCTTACATGCAGGGAATTCTGTCACTTAGGACTGTGTCCTTGCAGTTTGCTTGACTCAAGGTGGGAGACAGCATCTGTTTCCCTGACTCTGTGGTGGGCATCATGGGTGGGTCCATTGCTTACACAATGCCTGTATTCTGACATGTATTCAGCGTGTTACTTTGATCTGTGGTCCAATTGCTGAGCTGATCCACCACATGTGGCTGGGGTACCTGGCACACACCCATGCTGCGGGTGGGAACAATGTTTGGGCCCCAGGAGTATGTATATGACGTGTGTCACACATACTTAGCCAGCTGCCTACAGTCCAGGGCTCATCCCTCATTCATGTGGGGCTGGACAGTCATGCCTACTCCAGGCCATACAATACACTCTGTACTCCCACTCCCGTGTATCAGAGGACACATTGTGCACAGTGATTTGACCCCTCAGGTGTCTGCCTCTGTGTCAGTGTGCTGTGGATTAGTCGCCAGGACTGCTGTGGAGTTTCTTGGTAGGGGCTCAGCATGCCACTGGAGATGTGACCATAGGAGACGATACTTGTGTGACACATAGGTGTCTGATCAGCTGCCCATGCAGACTGGGGCATGTAAATGTGAAGTTCAGGCAGCTGTTCCCCATGCACAGCAGAGTGTGAGGGGCTCAGGTTCAGAGGGTAGTGTCACAGGTCTCCCATATGTCCAATAGGTATGACCTGGACAGATGAGGGTTAAGAGGATGTGTTGTGGGGGGATGTACATGTGCACTTGTGCAGCTCCAGGACTTGCATTCCCCATGACCTACTATTGTGACACAGTGCAGAGTGTTGTTGTCTGGCTGCAAAGTCATACATCACTGAGACAGTGATGTATGACTTTGCAGTCATGCCTCCGCCATGGCATGTGTCTACTGATTGGTGATCCTGCAGGGGAGTGACATGTGCTACATGCACACCATAGTGGCGCTGGCTATCAGGACATGGGTGCATCATGGTGTCTGTCGCTGGAATGCATCACATGCATTTCCTATTTGACTCTGGGCATCCCTTACATCCGTAAACCTGTACTGACTCAGTGGCAAGAGCTGTGATGTGTCCACACCGTGTCCTCTGCACTGTCCAACTACTGTGTACTTGGTGCATGTGTCAACACTGGGGTGTTGCAATCCAACAGACACCAGACAGATGGGTGCAAGGCCATGTGGGATGTGAGTGCCATGCTTGGCATCAGACTGACAATTGACTTCTCCTGTTCAATTAGGGCACTTTTAGCAATGTACAACTAATGATGCCAGGGCTTGCTCTGTAATGTGCTGTGCTCACAGTGGTGTGTGCGTTTGGTGCAGGTGACTGATGTCTGTCTGTTTCCCCATTGTTTGCAGATACATCCACGGCCACGGAAGGGGACAGCTCCACGGACCAGGAGGAGCCGGAGAGCCAGACTGGGTCAGCAGCCGAGGAGTGGTCGGAGGGACCCAGTGGCACGGAGGGCGAGGGGAGCCACACCGAGGAGTCCTCAGCAGCATCCACCTCAGCTGAGGACCAGAGCAACTCGGAGGATGACTCCCTTGTGGAGGCGGGTGTCAGCAGCCACCACACCCCAGCTAGTGTTGCTGTCCCCGCCACCACCAGCACCACCACCGCCCTCCCATCGGCTCCCATTCCCCAGGTCCGTGGAGGCTCCCATGTCCGGGAGCGTGTCTCCTTTGGGCCAGGCACCGCACCCCCTGCCCCTGTGTCCCCTGCTGCCCTGAGTGAGGAGTCTGTGTACCTCCTTCGCCAGCTCCATGTAGGGCAGACAGCCATGCTGAGTGTCCTCCATGCGCACACCGCGCTGTTGACTCAGCTGGTGTCGTTCATGGAGGGCATCTCATCGGGCATGTCTGACCTACAGAGGGGCAATAGGTCCATGGACTCCTCCCTGACGGCAGCAGTGTCCCTCCTCAAACGGTCCCTCACCCCTCCTGCCTCTGCTCCATCCACACTCCCCAGCACCTTACCCATCCCAGGCACACACACACTGGCACAGGCACACACCAGCACACACACATCCAGCACACTGACACACACGCCAATGACAAAACGCACACGCACGCACATTCAGGGGACTGAAGCCAGACTCACAGGGGATGGGGCCCTGGAACACACACACGCATCCACATGCACTGCGCAGTCCTCAGTTCCCTCTCCCTCCAAAGCACCCTCCCTTGCCTCACCTGCAACCCCAAAGTCACAGCAGCTCTTCCTCTGTGACCTCGGCCTCTTCCCCACCGATGAAGCTGCTCCAGCATCCCGGGGAAGAGGAAGCCCACCCACACGGAGCAGAGTGCCCCTCGCCCCCGGACACCCTCCCCCAGGCGCAGACGGACTGAGGCCCCCACCCGCAAGTCCCCCCGGAGTGCTAAGAGCAAGACCCCGCCACCACCCTGCAGCTCAGGCACAAGGTCTCCGTCCTCCATCCCTCAGGCCCCCACTGCACAGGTGCCCCCACCACACCCTGCCCCAGGTTCCCCACCCACAGATATACCATCCCCAAGATGCTCCGGCCTTCTCCCCTGCCACTTGCTCTCCCAGCACCACACCCCCGCTGCGCTTGTCTGTGCCACTGATGTGGTGAGGGTGTCCCCCCCTCTGTCCAACCCACCTTGCCTGTTCCCCATTCTCCTCCCCTGGAGGTAGGCACTGCAGTGGAGTCCACTACCGCCCTGTCTGACTTGGGCACTGCAGTGGCGGACCTGTCCACCCCATCTGCAGGGTCCACTGCAGTTGTGCCGGCACCCACGACATCTGTGTCATGCCCCCAGTTGTGCCGGCACACACCATGTCAGACACCTCCACTGCAGTTGTCAGTGGCTCTCCTGCACCCACCACCCCTTCCCTGACTCCCCCTGGTGAGCCCTGATCCTGTCCCTGCGGTGCCTGGCCTGCCCCCGGTTGCCCCTCCTAGTGGATTGTCCCTGGTATTGTGCAGGCATGCGTAGGGTGACATCTGCCAGTGTCACCCTGTTTGAACTTTGACAATGGACTGGCCATTGGCCTTTGCTCTTTTTCAGGACTTCGTTTGGCCTCAACACATATGCTGAATAAAGCAACTTTCTTTTCTCTAGTGCTCATGCTTCAGATGTACATGTTGTTGGTGCAGCTAACCATGCCCTTGCTGCAGTGATGGTGATATCTGGTCTCATGATTATGAAGTGTTACTGTGCAGGAACCCATGTGGTCCAGGGGGAATGTGTCCTATCATGTGGTGTATCCATGTCATCAATAGCAGCATCTGAGGGTGTCATGTGTTCAGTATTTGGCAATGGGTTTCCTACTTACATTGGCAATTTCATATCTGTGGCTTCCACCCCTGCACATCTGTTGTGCCTGCCATCGTTGCATTTGTCTACTTCCCTGACCGTGTTGCCATCTCCAGTGGACATGCAGGTTTGGGCATCAATGGGGAGGGACTCATCCGTGTAGTCAGTGCAACATTGCTATACAAGTGTGTTGGATCTGTGCTGATGATTCCGTTGGCACATCCATGACCAGGCTGATGTGATGGGAGCCCTCATTTGGTGCTAATTGTTGATTGTGTGACCAAGTGCTCAGCTGACATGATGGGGCCCTACTGAGGCAACATATGGCACAGCTTTCCTCACACAGGAGTGGAGTCCCCTCATGGCAGTGTGTACACGTGTGACATTGCCTGCACCCAAGGTGTGTGTTGTATGTGCATGTCTGTGTGTTCACTTCCATTCATCTGCGCATGCTGTGATCCCTAGTGTTGTACCTGTTTGTGATGCTTGCTGACTTGAGCTATGTTCCCCCAAAGTCTTCTCCCTGTGTTCTCTGTGATGTGGGTGCATGGCACATTACTGGTCATCAGGGTGTCACCCATAGGTGTGTTTGCTGTCAGGGCTGAGTTTGTGTGCAGACGCAGATGGGTCACAGTCAGGTTTCCCCTTGGCACTTGTTGTTTGCCCCTGTCATGTGATTTCCAGTTTGTGTTATCTTTCAGTGATTGTGACACGTTGTGTGTGTGACTGCTGGCACTCCTCAGGGTCCGGGCTGCAATGTTGGTTGTTGTCTATGTGTGTTCTTTGTGGGTGACCTTGGCTTCTTCATTGGTGTGTGACTGTGGCTGGGATCCCATTGGTCGGTGTGGTATTGCCGTCATGTCCATGTACAGCGTAGTGTGCAGTGTGTCAGACATTCAGGAGTCTTGTTGAGTGTCCATGTGTGATGTGTTTCTACACCTTGGTTCCCACCCACCACCCTGGAATAGTCATGGGTGCATGTGCAATGTCACCAGTGCATGTGTACTTCACTGCTGCACATTGTTGGAGGTCGAGGGGTGTGGTGTTGAGTGTGTGCAGATGAGAGTTGTTGCCCGGCTAGGCCCCTGCCTCCATGTTGGCCTTGGCTTACTGGCCATGCTGATTGATTTGTGCTTGTGTAGGTGTGATGGTAGTTTGTTGCTCAGGACACCTGACTGTGGTTCATAGTGTGAACGACATTTAGCTTTGTCATCACAGTGGTATTTTTATTCAGCCCAGGGTCACCACATTGTGGGGGCCCTGGGGGTGGTGCTGTGGTGTGTCTGTGACTTGCTGTGTCAGTTGTTGTTCCTACGTGCCTGTGTGACATGTGTGTTTTGTGCTCCCTCTCACCTGACAATGCCTGCTTGCCCACATAGGGGATTTGGATCCATGAGTTACCTTAGTGTGGCAGTGTATGCACATCTTTATGATTGGTATTCAGCTCTCCTCATGTGTTGTGTGGTTGCCTGGGGACACTGGCACCCCCACCCCTCACCTGCTGTGTATGATGACAGTGTTGGTCTGCCTGTTTGTGTTTGTGCATCTGCACCACTGCATTGGCATATCTTGGGTGTGCCATTGGCTGTATGTTGTTTGGTGTGTTTCCCCTGCTGTCCCTGGGACTCCTAGGTCATCGGTCAGCACAGTGATCATGGTTTGTGTGTCCCATTGCTGCCATGGTATGGTATCTGTTCACCTCACATCTGCTGTCTCCACAGGGTATCTGCATTTGTGTGCCCATTGGTGCAAATATGTGGTTCTGCATTCTGATGGTCACTTCTGTCATTGTGTCATTGATGACTGTTGACGGTCTCAGCCCCCATGGGTGTTGTTTGTCTGCACATGGCCAAAGGAATGTTTCATTTGCACTGCAGTATTTGGCTCCCCCAATTTATGTTGCAATGGGACACATACACTACTTTGCCACAGATGAGTTTTTGGTTCTGTGAGCAGGAATGATCCATGCAGTTTGGCAGTTGCAGCTCTTTCTTTGTCAACAATTACCTTTTGGTCACTGTGATGATGAGGGTGTAGACCCCATTGCCACAATGGTCAAAATGTGCTTCAGCTATGGACCCCACACTTGCCTTTTGGTCACTGTGATGATGGGGGTTTAGACCCCATTGCCACAATGGTCAAAATGTGCTTCAGCTATGGACCCCACACTTACCTTTTGGTCACTGTGATGATGGGGGTTTAGGCCCCATTGCCACAATGGTCATGGGCTGCTTGCATTGTGGGTGCCACACACATATATGTGTGGCACATGTGCTAGGGGGTCACATTGTATGTTGAAAGTCATGTTCGGTGTTGTAGGCATTTGACACAGCCTACACACGCTTGTCATGGTGGTGGGGGGATGTCTTAATCTTGCATTCCCTAGGTTGTGGTGTGCTTGTTGTGTCATGCATTGTCCATCCTATGAGTGGGGGTGGTAGTAGTGGTAGGCATCCAGCCCCCTGGGTGAGGGTGGTAGTAGTGGTAGGCATCCTGCCCCCCTGGGTGAGGGTGGTAGTAGTGGTGGGCATCCTGCCCCCGTGGGTGAGGGTGGTAGTAGTGGTAGGCATCCTGCCCCCTGGCTAAGGGTGGTAGTAGTGGTAGGCATCCTGCCACCCTGGCTAAGGGTGGTAGTAGTGGTAGGCATCCTGCCACCCCTGGGTGAGGGTGGTAGTAGTGGTAGGCATCCAGCCCCCCTGGGTGAGGGTGGTAGTAGTGGTGGGCATCCTGCCCCCTGGCTAAGGGTGGTAGTAGTGGTAGGCATCCTGCCCCCTGGCTAAGGGTGGTAGTAGTGGTAGGCATCCTGCCCCCTGGCTAAGGGTGGTAGTAGTGGTAGGCATCCTGCCACCCTGGCTAAGGGTGGTAGTAGTGGTAGGCATCCTGCCACCCTGGCTAAGGGTGGTAGTAGTGGTAGGCATCCTGCCCCCCTGGCTAAGGGTGGTAGTAGTGGTAGGCATCCTGCCACCCTGGCTAAGGGTGGTAGTAGTGGTGGGCATCCTGCCCCCCTGGGTGAGGGTGGTAGTAGTGGTAGGCATCCTGCCCCCTGGCTAAGGGTGGTAGTAGTGGTAGGCATCCAGCCCCCCTGGGTGAGGGTGGTAGTAGTGGTGGGCATCCTGCCCCCTGGCTAAGGGTGGTAGTAGTGGTAGGCATCCAGCCCCCCTGGCTAAGGGTGGTAGTAGTGGTAGGCATCCTGCCCCCTGGCTAAGGGTGGTAGTAGTGGTAGGCATCCTGCCACCCTGGCTAAGGGTGGTAGTAGTGGTAGGCATCCTGCCACCCCTGGGTGAGGTGGTAGTAGTGGTAGGCATCCAGCCCCCCTGGGTGAGGGTGGTAGTAGTGGTGGGCATCCTGCCCCCTGGCTAAGGGTGGTAGTAGTGGTAGGCATCCAGCCCCCTGGCTAAGGGTGGTAGTAGTGGTGGGCATCCTGCCCCCCTGGCTAAGGGTGGTAGTAGTGGTAGGCATCCTGCCCCCTGGCTAAGGGTGGTAGTAGTGGTAGGCATCCTGCCACCCTGGCTAAGGGTGGTAGTAGTGGTAGGCTTCCTGCCCCCCTGGGTGAGGGTGGTAGTAGTGGTAGGCATCCTGCCCCCCTGGGTGAGGGTGGTAGTAGTGGTAGGCATCCAGCCCCCCTGGTTGAGGGTGGTAGTAGTGGTAGGCATCCAGCCCCCCTGGCTAAGGGTGGTAGTAGTGGTAGGCATCCTGCCCCCCTGGGTGAGGGTGGTAGTAGTGGTAGGCATCCTGCCCCCTGGGTGAGGGTGGTAGTAGTGGTAGGCATCCTGCCCCCCTGGCTAAGGGTGGTAGTAGTGGTAGGCTTCCTGCCCCCCTGGGTGAGGGTGGTAGTAGTGGTGGGCATCCTGCCCCCTCTGGGTGAGGGTGGTAGTAGTGGTAGGCATCCTGCCCCCCTGGGTGAGGGTGGTAGTAGTGGTGGGCATCCTGCCCCCGTGGGTGAGGGTGGTAGTAGTGGTGGGCATCCTGCCCCCTGGCTAAGGGTGGTAGTAGTGGTGGGCATCCTGCCCCCCTGGGTGAGGGTGGTAGTGGTGGTGGGCATCCAGCCCCCCTGGGTTGGGGTGGTGGCGCGCATTCAGGCCCCTGTGTGCATATGTGGCATTGGTGATGGGCATCCCGCCCCTATGGTGCTGCTGTTGCAAGTATATTCAGATTCCCAGTGTATGTGTGTGATGTGTCGTGTACGTGTTGTATGTGTTTTGTGGTTGGTGTCTGACTTACCTTCTGCGCCGTACGCGTCCGTGCCTGTTCCGGTAGTAGATGTAGAATATTGGTATGATCGGGACGAAGGGATTCATGGTTGGTTCGTGTCGTTCGTCCTTCTCGTTGCTTCGCGTCGTCCTCGTCGCTTGGCTTCGTCCTCGTCGCTTCGCTTCGTCCTCGTCGCTCGCGTCGTCCTCGTCTGTGCTGTGTTCGTCTCGTAGCCGTGGATCGTGTTGTGGCGCGATTCGGAGCTTATGTGCGCCTCTCCCGGATGCTTTGACGTGCCGTGCGTAGCGACGGGTTCGGCGCGTACGGAAAGCGCATCGTACTTGTCCGGCCGGACGGGGCTGCATTTTCCCTTCCGTGCGACTCGATTCGGCGTTTCCGGATTCGCCTCGGTCGGAGAACAGGACCTGGTTTGGGTGAGTACGGCTCGGCCGGAATTTTTGCTGTTGTGCGCATCGTACTTGCTCGTTCGGTGTGCTGTACGGATCGGTCGGGAAACTGGCTTTCGCATGGCTTTTTTCCCGACCGAATGGTATTGGGTGCGCCTCCGACCGAGATCGGAATCGGCCCCCTAGTGTTTATCCTTGACAACAGAATTTTCTTACACTGTAAAAATTATTGCTATGGGCAAAAGCGCATGTTACTAAATCAAACTTCTCTGGAGAATCCAGCAGTTTATCCTGGAACATGACTTAAAGATCCTTCTCGAAGCTCTTGCCCTCCTTAGACTGGATTATGGGAACTCACTCCTCACTGGCCTCGGAAAAGCTTACCTCGTCCCATCAGAGTGGCATTGCATGTAGCCACTAGTTTTGTTTTTGGCTGTGAGAAATGTTCCCGTACTCTTCACTACAAAGGCTCAACTTTGAGGAAAGAGGACAATTCCAGAGGGCCTGCATCAACCACAAAGCCCAGCATACTTCTACCTCCAGATACCTAGCTAAAAAACTGAAAATCTCTGGTGGTCAACAATGACTGCTTTACACAAGATCCTTCTTCTCTTGGGCTAAACTAAATTAAACAAAATAGTGAATGAAGCTATCTTTCTCGGGCAGGACCACCAGAATTTGGAAGTCACTTCCACCAACACTTATTAGCATGCCTTGTCCGGTAACATTTGTTAAAGGATCTTAAATGCTTCGGGTTCAACAAAGATTTTGTGCACGAGAACATTTGCCACTCTTCCTTCACTGAACTAACAATAGTCTACAGATTGACTTCCACAGATTCCTGTCATTCTTGGCTACCTCACCCTCTTACTTTGCCCTTAAGTGTTACACACAATGAGGCCCTTAACTATCACTTTCTGCTGGCTATTTTGACTCGCCCAACCTCTAACCTCCCTTACACCTATTGGTACTACTATTATCCCAAAGTGGTGGATTAACCACTGCTTCCTATGGTTTTAGTTTGCAATGTTGCTATCTGACCTTGTTGCGAGATGTAATAGCTGTTCAGTTTTATGATTATGTTGTTAAGTTATGTTGTTATGTTATGTTGTTATGTTGAATGTCTGGAAGGTGCCTCCGGCCCTCCTCTGGATGCAGCCACGTTTGGAATCAAGTTAGCAGAAAACCGCAACTTCTTTGGCCTCTTGGTATACCGTCCGCCAGGGTCCTAGGCCACCTTTCTTGAGACATGGGGCCAGACTCTTGAACCCTTTGTCACCATGGCACACTACACAATTCTTGGGGATTTTAATTTTCATCTTGAATGCAATCAGGACGATGACTCTGTTCACCTTCTTGACCTTATGACCTCCTTGGGATTTGAACAACTTGTTCACTCTCCCACCCATAGGGCTGGTCATACTCTGGATGGTATCTTTGCCAACCATAACAGTCTTAAGATTGAGGCAGTTCAGCCTCTCAGCTGGGCTGACCACTGGCTGGTCGAGTTCGATGTTACTTTTCCTCCCGCCACAAAAACCATCACATGTCTACCCCCTAAAAACATACAATGTAGAAGATTGAACAAGGTCACGCCCATGAACTGGAAGGCTGCCTTGGTTTCAGCCTCGGCCGGTAACCCCAGCACTCACCCCCCCACCGCAGAGGGCTTCCGCAATTGGATTACCAAGGCCCTGGACATTGTAGCTCCAGTCAAAAGTTGTGCCATTAGAAGAGCTAAGCCGTCAGCTCCTTGGTTCTCAGAAGAGCTCATGGCTCTCAGACGCCTATGTCGCAGGCAAGAACGGAGGTGGCGTGCGGATCCTTGCCTTCGGGAAAAAGTCAAGCAGAAATCCCTCCTGCGGAACTATCTTCCAGGCCAAATCCCAGTATTTCACTGACAAGATTGTGTCAGCTGATAATTCCTCTAGCATGCTCTTCAAAGTTATTAAGGAGATTGCTGAGCTCCCGGGATCACAGCTCCTGAACCACACCCAAGACTTCTGTGACGATATAGCACTCTACTTCCAGGAGACAGTCCTTAAAATCTTTCACGGTTCCACCCCGACCGAGGAAGTTGACCTTATCGCAGAGGCATCTGAAGGGGAAAATGCAACTCTTCCTAAGGGAAAGCCCAGCCAGGCCCCTGGGATGCTTGCTCTGGCATCTTTTCCTCCTATTACAGTTCCTCGCATAAAGGAACTCTTACTTGGCCTTACATCTGGAGCTCCCACTGATCCCTGCATGCTGTCTACGCTAAGACTTGCTCCTGACCCTATAGCCAATTTCCTGTGCAAGGTCTTTAATAACATTCTTTTGTCTGGGCAATATCCGATCATCTGGAAGGAAGCCATTGTCTCACCGCTCCTCAAGAAGCCAGGGCCGGACTGGCTACCGGGCGTTTTGGTGTGCTGCCAAGCGGGGGGCTAATTTCGTTGATGGGGACCTGCGTGTGCTTAAAATCATTCGTTTTGCTTTGTTTATTAAGAAGCACACGCAGGTCCCCATCAATGAAATCAGCCCCCACCGCAGTGACATCAGCCCCCAGCTTGGCAGCACACCAAAACGCCCGGTAGCCAGTCCGGCCCTGCAAGAAGCCCAACGCCAATTCCTTAGAGCTGAAGAACTTTTGGCCTATCTCCCTCCTCCCTGCCCCTGCCAAGATTCTGGAAAAATTTATTAACGTTGAGCTTATGAAACATATTGAATCTCAAGACGTCCTTAACAGCTCCCAGAATGGTTTTCGGGCAGGTCATAGCACAGAATCCGCCTTGGTAGCAGCCTCAGATTGCATCCGCATGCAGGTTGACCAAGGCGGATCTGGGGTGTTGATTCTGCTCGACCTCTTGGCGGCGTTCGATACCATCTCCCCAGTTCGCATGCTTCAGCGACTGCGGGAAGCAGGAGTTACCGGGAGGGCCCTGCAGCTTCTTCACTCATTTATGAATGCAGAACCAACGTCGTCAGTTGTGGCGGTTTCAAAGCCAAGGCCTTTGGCCTTCCGTGTGGGGTCCCCCAGGGCTCTTCACTCAGCCCCACTCTTTTTAATCTTTATGTGACCCCCCTGGCTACATTGGTAAGATCATTCGGTTTTCAGGTGCTCTCATATGCGGATGACATGCAAATCATAATTTCTATCTCTAATGATCTGCAGTTGGTTGCCCAAAAGTTCAATCACTGTATGTCCAGTATAATATGCTGGATGAAGGACAACTCTCTTAAAATCAATACGGACAAAACCCAGGTTCTGGTCTTTGGCCCTCAGACCTCGATTTGGTCTGCTGTCTGGTGGCCCGCAGACTGCGGTCCCCTTCCTGTTCCCGTTAAAATGGCTAAAAATCTGGTTGTCCTCTTTGATGAGGGCCTGTCTTTTGACACCCAGGTGAACCGTACAGTTAGTACCTGCTTCTACATTCTTAAAATTTTGAAGAAAGTTTTGCTGTATGTCCCTTCGGAGCTACATCGGCCCACCATCATTGCACTAGTTACCTCCCGGTTAGACTACTGCAATGCATTGTACCTTAATGTCAGCACAGGTTCTCTGAACAAGCTCCAGGTGGTGCAAAACGCTGCGGCAAGGCTAATTCTTAATGTCCCGAAACACCAGTCTGCCAGGGAAGGAATCCGTGCCTTGCAATGGCTTCCTATCAGGAAGCGAATCTCATTCAAGGCTCTGAACTTGGTGTACAAAGCTATGCATAGCAAAGGCTCACCACACCTTAAAACCTTGTTCCAATGGTACACTCCAGGAAGAGCCTTGAGATCCTCCACTCAAAAAAAACTTGTCTCTCCCAGATTCCGTAGGTCCAAATGGGGTGGCCGCTCATTCTCTGTGGCGGCCGCTAAATTGTGGAACTCTCTGCCCCCTTCTATTACCACGGCTGACTCACTCCCGGTCTTCAGGAAGCTTCTGAAGACCTGGCTCTTTGCCTCTTAGCTGGCTGTTGCTGGTCTCTCTTCCGCTCGCCCAGCGCCTTGACACCTTTTGGTTTTAGTGCGCTCTATAAATACTATCCTATCCTATCCTTATATGTTATGTTGTGTCATGTTGTGTCACAGGCAACCACTATACTGCAGTTCAGAGGCAACTGTAGCACTAATCTGGCAGCTGCATTTTGAATTCATTAGACGTGATTCAGAATGCCAATAGGAGAGCCTAAAAATAAGGAATTAAAGTAGTCCAATCGACTCAAGATGGGCGACTGTACCCCCAAAGAGCGCTCAGAAACAGGGAAACAGGGCAACATTCCAAGGTTCTGGACTGACTCAGCAGGCCAAGGAATGGAGTCCCACAAAATCAGCTAGAGTTCAGAAGGTAAGACACATAAATGACTGCTACTCGTACAGCACAAGAGCTTCTTCTTGTCCACATTGCATTCTAGTGAATTGTGGGACAGTCAAGAACTGACATCCATCATGCATTGATGAAACTTAACAAACGTTTGATGCAAAGTATAATCTATCAAGATGAGCAGTTGTGTAACATCTGCATAATTTATGAAGTTCTACCATTGGCTGCTGGCATTTAACGGCGGTGGGAGGGGTGGGTCATGGGGGAGGGAAGGAGTGGGGAGGGAGGGAGGGAAGAAAAAAGAAAATAAACACTTATCTGTAGCCGCCGCATCCTCTTGTTCCTCTTTGCCCGCTTCCAGGGCTGGAACCTGTAATCACCCGCCTCCCAGCCTCACAATAAACAATCACAATGCGACAATGCAGCATTGTGATTGGTCTGAGAGCCATGGATCGGCACTCAGCCAGAGAATGGGAGGCTGGGAATGTTCTCCATGCAGGCTGTAATGCAGCCTACATGGAGAACATGCAAAGTGCACATAGCAGTTTGACTGGCCCGAGACGGCCGGCCAAAGCATCCTGCCCACTTGTAGTGGAAAAACCACTCTTGCCCTGCTCTATGAGCAGAGCAGCCCTGCCCCTACCCAGCAGAGCAAGGGGAAAAATAAAATGATGATAACAATGAGTTAGTATAATTTTATTTTTTCCTTTTTCAATCTGCTCAGTGGGGCGACACTCCTCCGCCTCAGCGGATAAGCCGCCACTGAGTTCTACCCATGTGATCTAATAAGCTGACCAAGGGGCGAATATAAAAGTTAAACAGTGTGGAACTAGGGGCGAATTCCTAAAGAACGACCTGTCCTAATGCCTTCAATATAGATTGGAAAGGTGAAAGATGAACAGCCTTACATCTATCCTCTAGATATGATCTGCACCATTGCAAGGCATAGCCTCTGATACCAACTTCAACTAACTTACAAAACAGAACACCATATCAAATGAGGAAGACAGATCAAATAACACAAGAGTAATTAAGAGCCGAATTACGATGTCCGTTGGACGAGTGTCCGACCGACATTGCAGTGAAAATGGACTGCCCAACAAGGAGTCGGCAGTTCCGCTTCCACAATTAGGATGCAACCGCCTTCACAGGGTTCACAAAGTGTATATTTTCTATTGAGGCTTGTGTTGCGGGTTGCAGCACCAACGTCAATAAAAAATATATACTTTGACATCCCTGCACCGTGTGGCAGACACCATGCGGCACAGGTGTGCCCCATGCCTCATAGCAGAGGCTGCGGGGGCCCTGCAAGGGGCCACCAAAGTCACTTTCCGACAGCCTTTCCATGTCGGAAAGGCCGATATGGAAAGGTAGTGGGAAACGGACATCATAACCGATGGCGCTGCCGCTATTTGGGGATTATCAGTCCTTCCAAGGTTCCGATGGGCTACTTGAGCCTGTCGGTAGCAGAGTGTAATCCCCCCATGGGTTTCCCTCCAACCGCCGATATTGTAATATGGCGGTCCAAGGGAAACCATCGATGTCGGCGGAAAGCCTCCGACATCGTAATTGGGCCCTAAATCTGCCGACATCCATCTTGGACAGAAACTAGAGCAGTTTCAGTTGCGTGAGCAGGGCGCAATCCAGACTGAGTAGAATCTAGCTGATGATGGTGTTCATAAAAAGCCAAAATATGCCTACTTACATATTTTTCTTTGATATTAACTGGAAAAGGCTTTAAGGATATTGGCAAAAAAACTGTTCAAAATAAGTGAGTTGGCATTAGCCTTTTTCAACAGAAGAACTACCAATGCCTTTTCCCCACTCATCAGGCACTAATGCCTCAGCGTGTGATCTAGTGCAAATATCCATCAATGGATTAGCCAAGAAGAAAGACACTTCTTTCCAGATCCTAGGAGGAATTTCAGCCAAAGGTGAGCACTAGGTAAAAAATTAGTTAATTTCAAAAACACTTCTGGGCTAAACAGTTCAAGAGAGACATGACAGGTATTCCATTAAGCTCATCATCCCCAACTACATTTCCACTGCTCACCAACACTTCAGCAACCACAACAGTTTTAGTTGCTTGATCCAGTCTGCCACAGATATTAAGAATGTTCTGCTAAAAAAATGGATAGTCAGCACAGAGGTGCTGTGAGTGGTCAAAAGTATGTCTAGTGCACAAGTGGGAAAACAGAAACCCGGCTAATGTAAAAATCTCTTTAGAGGGACTGCAAGGCCCTAAGATTTTGTCAGAAAAGTTTTCTACCTTAGTGAAAGTGATTAAAACTAGTTTTTTTATAGGTTCTGCACGCATTAGTGACATTGAGTCTGACAGATTCTTTCAAGAGTCTTGAGAACTGCTTTAGCGTCTTTCAAAAAGGCATTATACCTTGAAATCGAAGGGTGAGCATGATTATGATGTATGTACTTTAAGGGGAGAGTTTTTGCAAACATGTTGTTTATCCACTCATGATAATTCTGACAAGCAGGTGTCACTGAGCTGATGCCTATTGGCATTAAGGTAAAAATGAGTGAATCTGCCATCTCCTTACTCTGGCCTTTAATCTTATAATAAATCAGGAAGTGATCTGTCAGGGAATAGGTCTCACATGACATACCAGGCCCAAAGAGGCAAAGATTTGACGTACCATATGGCTGTCCTTATGTGTGGCCCCTGCCACCTTTCGTGTAAGCTCCAATGTTGCAATAGAAATGTCAAGATGCACAGCCTATATTTTGTTGTCCAGGTCAGCCCAAATGTTAAAGTCGGCTAATTACAGAAAGGCAGCATGATATACAAATAAAGCATAATAAAATCAGCCAATAAGTAAGTAAAATTGGGAGATGTTCCCGGATGGTGATAGCATACATGCCACCACTCCCAATTCAGGCAGGAGAACCGATTTCAAGGCTAGTCTTCAGCCTCCTGATTCCTGCAAGCAGAAACCTGATTCTACCAAAAATAAATTGTTGAGGCCTGTCACGCAAGCTCCAGTCTCCCCCTACAAGAATTACCTTTGACATCAAAGGTTTAAATGTTGTCTTATATTTTGGGAGTTGGAAATTAGAGTATATGTCAGGCCTCAACATTTTATTTTTGGCAGTTTTACATAGTACAAACAAAAACAGAGTTTAGAACTTTTTTTGTTTGTGCTATGTTATTAAACTGCCAAAAATGAAATGCTGATTGTCTGTCATCATACATACCATTCACCTGATTCAGGCAGATTGCCTCTGCTTCAAAAAAGTCTCGGGAAAATAAATTCTTCCGACTATTTTTTAAAAATCTCCATCTTGCCTACTCTGAAATGTTGGCATGTATGTGATAGCAGAGTGTACCACTTATAGATACTGAGGCAGACATTACATTAGAAATAACTATCAGTTCTTCCAGAGTAAACAGGTTCAGTTTTAGCTCTTCAACCATCCAACCTCCTTTAAAAGTTAAAGCTAGCCCACTCCCTCTTCGATTAGGGGGAGGGAGGTGCACAAATTGTATACCCTCCTGGCTTGGGTTATGTGGGAGTCTTCATAAGTCCAGCTCTCAGTGACAAAAAGTATGTCCACATTTTCACCAGTAAGGATGCCTTTAATTTCTATAGCATGTTTTCCTAGAGACTGATCATAAATTAGGGCACAGGCCGGGTCTGCTCCATTGACACCTCATAGAGGAGGACCGGTTGCGGCAGATTAACAGACTTGGCCAGCAAAGCAATTGGGGGCATATTATCAAGAAACTGCGTTAAAATTATCGCCGCTTTTAGCGGCAGAAAACTGCCGCTAAAGCGGCGATAATGGGCTTGATAATATGCCCTTGAGAATTCCAATAGAAGCCCATGTTCTGGTGTCAACATGGGCTTCTATTGGAATTCTCAAGGGCATATTATCAAGCCCATTATCGCTGCTTTAGCGGCAGTTTTCTGCCGCTAAACCGGCGATAATTTTAACGCTGATTCTGATAATATGCCTCTGATTTGGCTGCTCCAGGGAGGAAACCTGTTATAAGCTCTATGCTTGAAAATTTGCAAGGGTCAGTCTGCTCATACCCCACTGTCAAAAGTACCTCCTTCGACTAGACAAGGAGTTCTGACAGACCTTGAGCAAACTACAGCTTATTGTCAGTAGATTTCTAGGCAGAATAGCTGGCGCTGAGCGCGACCGGAGTGCGGATCGGTACATAGAGGCTTGCCTTGGCTGCACCGCTGGTATGCCCGCAGCACGTCTGCCCAGCAGGCAGCCGTAAATAGGGGGGAGTCCAGACTGTACATTATATCTGCCTTGAACAACTAGCTCGCCAACCAACATGGCATCTTGGACTATTCCAGAGAGTGAAAAATGGCGCTGTGCTATTGTGTACTCCACGTCAGTCCGAGCATAGAGCAGCCTCACCACTTTTCATTTGTACAGTAACACCAAAGGTGCGCTATCATGTAAAGTACAAAAACCTCCCCAGCAACCTTGACACACCCACTAACAGGTGGAACACACACAGTAGTGAGCCCCCCACCAGTCTACAGTTGAATAAGGTCCCAATTAAAAATGGTAATAAAAACAAAGTCAGAATTAAAAATAGACTAATGTAGAGAAGCATTAAATTAAAAGTGTTTGTTTTAAAAAGCAATTCAAGTTTTAAGAGATAGCGGTTTGAAAAAGTAGAAGTTTAGCTGAATGGCTGCACAGTGGGCAGGCTTAAATTAACAGGGTCTTGCCTGCACATTCTGCCTGCCTAGAAAAAAAGACAAACCAAGATGGCGCCTTAGTGCAAACTAGTGCAAGGAGGGAAAAATGGCTTCAGTAAACAACTCTTTTCCTTATAAAGTGCTCTGTTGCCTTTACGCAAAATTGGTGGTCTGTAAAACTGAATAAATACAAATCATCCCATATTGAAATATTAACCCCTGCCATGCTTGGAACTCCAGGTTGGCTTATCCATAACTGAAGGATAAGACTGACAGTGGTTCTAGACTGGATAAATCACATCCTGTTGGCAAGCCATGCACTTAATTTGGCCAATGAGGAGAATAGCATAAAATCTAAAAGCCCATATACCTCATTATGATTTTGGAGGGACGGAGTATTAAGCAACTGGGGCCATCTTCTCTTACAAGCTGCAATCTGATGTCAAATCAAGATCTTGTTAGACAAAAAATACACTACTGAACAGTCCATCGTGCCTTACAGGAGCACCCGAAGTTGAGATCTATTTCTGAAAAATGAAAACAATGTTCTTGACACATTAGGAGTTTCTCCCAGCATGTGGTGGATCATTATTTTCTCTTGCCCGGTACTGCCATGCTGTTTGTGTCAGTCACAGACAGAAGAAAAAAGATTCATACCATGTTGGGACAAAAGCCCCTTTTCCACTGTCCAGATCACAAAATGATCCTCCTATTTGTTCTGGTGCATGAGAGCTGTGTCATTAATTTCCCGGTCATAGTTCTACACAATAAGGCTTGTTGTTTAACAGGATAGGGCTAGAGTCTGATAGTGGATAGATGTCTGACCAAGTGGGACTAGTTTCAGCATAAAGAGTACCATCACCATGTCTAGCCAATGACAATGGTAATGTTAGGTTATACTTGATCTTATTAGTGGGTATGTGTCTTCTATTCTTGAACATCAACACTAAGAATGAGTAAGAAGTTTTATAGGGTGAGCCCTCAGCTTCCCAAACAATAATCCAGACTATACACAAAGGAGGATTAATCCAACTCTCTTAAATCCTGTCTTGTAGGGTTGCAGAGATAGATGCAGGTCACATCATTGAAGTGATCCCTTGATGAATTTTTGACTACAGGGGCCGTCCCTCCTGCAAAACCCTATGATGCTTTATTACAATATAAGCCATCTCGACCATATCAAGGAAAGTGTCCTAAGTGTGGTCTGTATTTTTGCATGCATACTTCCCTAAAATTGTTATGAATGCATTGAAATAGATTGGAAAGCTCAAACATACCACACAGGGATGTCATATAGCAAAAACATGGCCTTGATGAAAGCCGATTAACCCCCAGGGGAAAGGAACATTAGATCCTTATGACATCTCACTGTTTTAAATCTTGCCCAGGCCCTTACTCATTAAATCATAGTTTTAGGATCTATGAGGCAATTTTAACTCACTCACAAAATCCCTTGCCTTTCACACTTTAAGTGCTCCGCTTACAAATGAGTAGAGCCCATCCACTCACACTAGGTAATAGGGGTTGGGTCCAGTGATGAAGCAGGCCACAGGTGGTACCTCTGGGTGAGGACACAACAAATATATCCAAGAAATGTGGCAAGAGCACTAATTTACCTGGGTGCTAATTGCTCACTTACTTGAGATATTTGTAAGGTAATGCATATAACCGAGCACAAGACGGGATTTAAGAGAGTTGGGTCAACCTTCCTTTGTGTATATTCTTTTCTACTTGAAACACACTGAGGGATTGACTATTGGATCTCCATAGTACATCTATATGATACGACATATACTCAGGGCTCATTTTCCCTAAGTATATGTCGTAGATTCCAGTTAGTGCTTGGCAAATACAAGGTAAGGTTCCTAAGGAGGCGTGCCTCGATATGTGTAATGTCCCAAAAGTTGTGGGATGCATGTTTTCCTATGCTACATCTCTATTATTTCCTTGTCTCTGGAATTCATTCTGAAAGGAGCTTTAGGAACTGAAAGAAATGCAAACTAGCTTTACCTGGTCAAGGGTGTAAACCAAGAGATAGAGAAGCTCTTGGGCAAAGTCCTTGACCTGGTGGTTTGGCCTAATGGTTCACCTTGTGTAGAATGGAATTTGCTGATGCCCCAAAACACATCATGTGGTTTCGTACTAGACACAACAACCATCATGTTTGAATATTTTGTATTGTTTTCAACACATAAATAACAAGATATTGCTCAACATTACAGCAAAAACAAGTTCTACAAACCATAGAAATCAAAGACCATCACCTAATATCTCCCTACCAGCTCTCCCAATGAATATGAAGGATAACTGGACTTCTGAACTAGGATTCCTAATTGTCTTTATACCCTATTTGGTAAACTAAACATAGAACAGTGATATTGAGAACTTGCTTTGAACTGACCAGGTTTATGAATCACTTGTTCATAAGATGCCATCATCATCAAGGCCTCTGTCCATTCTCTAGTTGCCCTTTGTCTCAAATGCAGATGGTAGCCACTGCAAGAACAAAGTCTAGCCATCGTTTTTATTATTATTCAATCAATAGTATCTTGTGTGTCCTGCAGTAGTGCTAATTCCAATTATGGAGTTGGAGCTAACCCATTGGTCTCCTCCAGTTGCTAGCAGATAGAGTTCCTATAGTCCTAGCTGAATAGGAACATACAATATGTGTTATTAATCCTCTGGGTGGTTGCATCTCCAACAGTTTGTGTTAGGTATCAACTTTGACCTGTGTAACTTTTATAGAAACCAATGCTAGTCGTGGATGAGGTTGAAGTAGCTGAATTTCAGTCAGGCTTCACAAAAACTTTTGCCATGAGTAGACAGGATGTCTGATCACTTTGCCTCAGTGTAAGTTTTCAGGACGTCCTGATACTTTTGAGTAATTTATGCTTTTGAGTAAAAGTGTACTACTTTTGGCTATTCTCAATACTGGAGTGCTAGTTACTCTTAAAAAGAGGTTTTGGAGAAACGTCCCTGCGTGAAACGAGACAGAAATCGGCCCATGATTTTCTGGTCCTGGAGGTTAAACTGTGCTCCTCTTCTATATGTCCCAAGGATGCAGAAGCAGATCTCCAAAATGGTGGACTTAAATGTAAATTTGCTTCTGCGGCTTACAGACTGGGAAACAGCAGTACCAATCAAAACCAATGAGTGTCTGACATCTACTTTCAATCAAACAATAAACTCTTTTTGTTACATTTTCTTGGGATCTTTATAATGTTGTGTTTCCATAACAGGCCTTCTTTATTTTCCTTCCTACATTCAGACTTCTAAGAAACTATTTATTTCCAAATGTATTGTGTGTGATGAAAGATAATAGTATTAATTAAAAAAAAGTATGCATTATAGCTTTTCAAGACACGTTCCCGAAATTCTTTATAATTACTCTTTCATTCCTTGTCGTCTCAAGCTTCATTCCTTTGTCACATAAGTAAAAAAAAAACGTTAATAGATTTTAGAAGCTAGGGCATTTGATTTCACCTTTTCCTTTACTTTAAGAGCCTTTCTTTCACAGGGACAATTCTGTATGTTCTTTGATATTGGCAATGAAATTCCAATGTTGTACTAATAATCGTTTTATCATTTGAATGGAACAATATAGATGAGATACTTTTATAACATTCCACAATATATTTCTACTTTTCAATGTAGCGTCAGAATTCAAAGCATGCACAGCTTACTAATGCAGCTTTTCAGATTTACTCGTACTTTTCTTTGTTCCCTTGTGAGTTAATGTATACACACACACATTAATTGCTTCTATTCAATGTATTATTGGCCAGCAACTATAAGAATTCTCCAAAATCGGCTTTCTTCAGTCATCTCACTATAAAATTGTTGATCCTAAAACATGTCTCCATTTCATTTCCATTCACAATTTGTCTCTTTAACCAATGACTTTGAAGAATAAAGGTAAACGTAGGTCCCTTTTATGTATAACACAAATACGATGGAAGCGGAGAAGGGTAGGCATACACATCAAAGAATGTCCATTTCTGTTTATTTCACTTTATGCAATATTTTCCCACAATTGCGGCTTTGTTATATAGACCCTTTGCTGGAGGTAAGAAAGAAAGCGAATTGTCAGGACGCCAGATCTCTTCCTGCGGCTTACATTCATTTAGGAGAGGACTGGTAATGTGTGTGTGGGATTAAATAACGGCAGATAGCAAAATATTAAACACTGAAGAATCCAAATGAGCGCTTTCTTTTTACTACTGAAAGAAATTCTCCATTGTTTGGTAGTTTAGAGTAAGTGGTCCCTTGGATAAGTGCATAATTGAATGTGGGAATGAATGAATAGTTTGATGCATGGCCGATTGAGAGTTCACAAATGCATGAAAGAGTGAGGGACTGCAAAGATAGATGAATAAATGGGCAAGTGAATGGATTGATGAATGTGGGTATGGAACGATAGATGAGTAAGCTAGTTAGTGAATCTATGGGTGAAAAGATGACCGTGCTTCCCTAAGCTCCCTGTTGATCTCGCAATCTATTAACTCACCTACTCACACATACTCATCCCTCACTCTACCCATACGCTCATCCATCCATCCACCCACCCATGTAGGGAGCCACAACAACTATGTAAGCATACTTTTTCCCAACCACACTTATTCACTGTCTTGGAATTCATGCCTAAATTCTAATTCATCGCTTCCTTATATACTAATTCACAGTTTTGTACTACCTATTTGTCAGCGGGTTCGCGCTTGACTATAATTCTATGTGTGTTGTGGAGGGACGTATTAGGCCACCTATGTGTGCTGCTTGTGCGTAACTAGGTGTCGTCGTTATAGGGCTTGTAGTTGTGTTGGCTGTGTATCCATGGGTGTCTGTGTGCACATACATGCCTAAACACATCCTGATCTGTGTGCATTGGTACCTTTATGGGTTAGGGGTTTTACTCTATGCATTTGGAAATGAATATATTCTATGAGTGTTTTTTTGTCTGTATGCTTGCCATTATCTGTGTGCTTCAGTGCTTGAAGCTGTGTTTTTCAGTGTGTATAAGTACATCTTTGTCTGTTGATAATAGTGTGTCTATGGCCAACTTATATCGCCGCCTCCTCAAATTGATGATGTCCAACTCCCTGGTTTCCTTGGAAAGCAGAGAGGAGAGCTGAGGTGAAAGTCAGGCCTCACTTCCACCATATTTGATTGGTATTGTATTAGTACTAACATCCTTTTTTAAGCTTAAATGGTTGATAGCATGTTGTTTTAGAATTAAAAGGCCTATCAGCCTCATAATTTAAGGAACTCGAGGTCCTACATTTTTATTGCGAGTATAGATGATTTCCATTTCAGGTTCATGTGTGTAGCTTCCATGTGGTCTCATACTATATCCCCTTCCATGGCTGTTTAGCCGGCAGCAGTCTGCATTTTTGACCTTTGTGTTGCTTGTAGAGCTATGCGCAAGTGATTAGAACCTCACAAATTAAAAGAGATGTGGGCTTGAAAGCCAGGACTGGCTCAAAAGTGTCATGCATGACAGGTATCCACAAGGCAACTTTTCATTTGTCCATCTATCCAATCTCCAATGGAAAGCATAATTTAGGATTGCATGAGCTGCTCATTCTCGACATGGGGCATCTTGAGATGTATAAGCCCATGTAAATGTGATGAAATGACACCTTTCATTGTTAAATCTAAATTGTCTGTGACAACCTCACGTGGTTTTTGTTTTTTTGAAAATTGAGTTACCCTATGACTTTGGGACTCCTAGAAGTGGACACTAGAGGCTAAAGTCCTGATTACCAGTTTGGCCATCTTACCGCCATACTGCCTCGGTCCGAAGTACTCTGTGGAGTAGTGGTCTTTTACTCGCCCTATTGCGATGCATGCAGCATGAAATGCTGTCAGGGCTGCAGGTTACTACCGAGCAGATTACTAAAACACAGTTGTACTGGCGGTCCCCTTGCAGCGGTTCCCCGGCAGCAGTAGTCCGTTGCGGTATGCTCCCAGCAAAGCACCATAACAGTGGTCATTGGATGGATACCAATACAACACACCTGATGTCCATTGGGCCAATTAGATACACCTGCAAATTACATTACAAAACACACCCTTTTCAGACCATGATCCTTTGCCACTCAACTGCAGCACAGCAATCCGTGCAATGTATTGGTGAGAGAAGGCAGACCTTTTTTCTTCATCCCTTTTACCACTCTTCACGCACTTTTAAAGCACATTTTCTTTTCATCCCTTGGTGTATTTTTGGTTGTATTGTCATTTTTGGGACATAGCCAAGCAAATAATTCCACGTTTTTCAGAGGCAGAGTTGTCTGTCATGATGGATGAAATCATAAGAGTAGAGCCACAATTGTTTGGAGCCTAAGTCCAACATACTACCATCAGTCAGAAGAGGGACATGTGGTCCAGAAGACTAGACAGAGTGAATCCTGTAGGTACCACCCTGCGCACACAGGAGGAAAATATGAAGAGGCGGAATGACTTGGGAGGGAAGGTGAATTCCCTGACCTCCAAGCAACACCTAGAGGCCCAGAGGACTGGTGGTGGTCCTCCCAGTACCCCAATCAAAATGTTTCCCTGGGAGAATAAGGTCTTGCACATCCTACCTTCTGAAGGCTTGACAGGAATACCTGGGGGAGTGGGGTCTGGCGAGTTACACCTCACTAACTAGCACAATACCTCAATGTCATGTTTTCTCTCAACTCAGCTTTTGCCATTGTGTTGTGAACTTAGTTTCCTAACATGCAATCCTCAAAGTATCAGAGATGTTGAATTGTCTGTGTTAAAGTGTATTGTTGCATTTAAGATGACATGTCTCAATCTCCATTACTTGCCACCGTTGAGATGGTGTCTGTAAGTGTATGTCTATAAAAATGTATTTCAGGACCCATGATATGTGTCAATATATAAATGTATGGTCCATCTCAACTGCATTTTGCCAACAGGTATGTTACACAAACCATTGTGTAGGTGTTGGCAAGCAGAAATTGAAATGATATCAACTACCATGAGGCCCTGTTTCTGTAACTCAAAACAAGATGAAATTATGATTATGCCCATTCTCACTTGTATGACATATTACAATTGATGTTCGTTTCTCATGGGGTGAGCAATCTGCATACAATGCTCTGCTCAGATATGTTTCTGACTACTTTGCTTTATGCTGTTCTGGTGCCCTCAGCTGAAACAATTGATGGAATGAATGACACCATACCAAGTGTGTGGCTCAAATAGTTGTAAGGCATGAAGTTACCTCAGCTGATTAGAAGTGGCAAGTGACCCATCTACTCTGCACAGCTCACATGATGACTAATGCTAAATATACAACCAAGTTGTGTGATCGCCTGTTTTGTTCACAGCTAGGCCATGGAATGGTCAAATACATGTTACCTCTCCACTGTGTTGGCTTGAATTTTTGGGAGATGCCATATTTATTCCTTAATCCAAAATGCAACATCCCAGGACATCTAATGACTTGCTTAATTCAAGTACATGTATTTTCCATCTAAAAATCTCTTGTTAACGAGTTCTATACCACTGAAGCATATCACAATAGTAATCTCTACCTACTTTGTTTTTCTTAGTTTTCTACTTATAGTGTCACAAAAGATTTGCATGTGTATACCACACTTCCAACAATAACAATATTCTCTGTTTCACCACAGGTCTGTCTGGTAGAACACCTGCCCAGAGCTTAGCTACAGCCGAGACACCCACTCCACCCCAGGATCAAGCCTTCAGTGATGAGACAACATTCCTGGTGATCTGGATGAGGAAGAGATTGCTGGTCCATCTGGTCAGCTTGGGCAGATAGCAACAGTGAGTCTCACTCAGCCCACAACACCACCCATCCCAGCTGCAACACCTCTGCCAACCTCAGTCCCCACAGCCTGTGTAACTAGCACAGTAACCACCATTGTGTGTCCCCCAGTCCTGGATCCTAATGGGACAAAAACCACCCCAGCTACAGAGGAGCCAGGAGCCAGTGGGTTATGGCGCCCTGAGCCAAGGGCACAGGCTCATGGGGGTAGGGGTCATTGGAGGATAAGGGTAACTGTGGGCCGGCAGAGTGAGGCCACTAGGATCACACACCCAGGCCATCATCAACCAAGTCTTGGGAGCATATCATGAGTCCCAAGGCAGGAACAGTCCCACCTCTTTCTGTGATCCAACAACATCAGATCCATCAACATCTGCTGCAGCCATAGGAAGGGAGGACATGCCAGAATAAGACACACCTGCAGAAACACCTGTCCGTGCAGCTGTAGATACCCCCACACTGGCAGGCAGGGACGTCCGCGCAAATTGCCAGGATGTGCCGATGGCAAGACCTTCACCACCACCAGCAAGAAACCTCAAACCTAAGTTCCTCCAGTGTGTGTAACACATTCACTCTGTGGACTATTTCTGGAAACATTTACCTTTCTGATTGCAGTAGTATTTTGGACATTGGACTACAAACAATTTGTCATCTACAACTATGGTTTCATTCACATGACTGACTTCTTCCCTTTTCAGTTTATCTGTTTGGTTTTCTCAATGTTTCTTTTCTCTTTGGTCACGTAAATAAGTCCACTAATCTGAAACCCTTTGCCTGGTGTAGTATATCTCACATCTAGCAATGTATATATTTACTCCCATCTGAACTGTACAATGGCAACAATATCAACTTGTGTAAGCATGGATGTGTTGCATATGCACAATGTGTAGCTCAGGATCACAAAAATGTCCCACCAAAACATAAATTCAGGGGTGTTCTCATGTACCATCTTTATTCCATTGTACCAACAATAGTCTGGCATTATCTCAGATAGATAGCAAATCATACACAACACCAATAATTTGTGCCAGTGGTCACATTTTCAGTTGCAGACATTTACAACATTGAAGGAGGGGACACATCAGGCAATTTTCTATTGAATAGGCAAAATTAAATTGATCAATGTCATCAGCTGGAACCATAACAACTAGCTCACAAATGGAATCCCTCATCAATATCATCAATAGACAAACTCATGGAAGTACTACATTTTTTGATCACATGATCATTCCAATTCATTGTTACAGTATCTTGTGGAATGTCGCAAACACATTTCTGTGGTGTGTCACAAGTACTTTGCCCTACAATGAGGAGACACACCAACAGCTACATAAACTTTACACACAATGAGGATTTAGCCAATGTGAATGGAGAATAGCATGATTTGGCTCAACAACAACATTGTGTTGGAGCACATGATGCCACATATAATGCGTTTGGAACACCACATGACAAGGAACAATTCCAATGGATTACTCATAACTTCGATCCTATCACTGTGCAAGCTGTCTTGGTAGAGAATTTGTACAACCAAAGTCTGTGTCTGTCATTCTTAGGAACATCCCATGTCCCCTATGTACTTCCAAACAGCATAATATTCCAGTAAATATTACAACTCTGAAATGTCCAACTAAAGATGCTATGGTGAAGGTACCTAAAACAGTCCAAACCATACATATAAAACAATTCACATAGTCAAATTCTGGAGAACACACTCCATGACAAAAATCTGAGAAAAGCAAAGAAACACAAACAAAATGACAAAATGTGTCAAAATCTTGTTAAAAAACTACCTTTCACCTGGATTTCCCAGAGATTGCCCTTCCTAACATTTTCCCTTAACATACTCCCTTCATCATCACAACAAGAGTTGCTGTAAAAGTCAAAGTTATTACATTTGGCAAGATACTCTCATGAGGAGTTGATGAGATCTTTATACCAGTCAGCTCCTTCCTCTTCACCACTATCATCTTCATTTGGCATTTCAAGATCCTCACCCGGTGGCACTTCATAGTCTCCATCCTCTGTGATATAAGGGATGTTCTGCTGCAGGGAGATGTTGTGGAACATGCAGCAGGCCACGATCATTTGAAACACCTTTCCGGGTCTGTAGAGAAGGGCTCCCCCAGTTTTGTCCAGACATCTAGATCTGGCCTTCGGGGACCCAAAAGCCCGCTCCCCTGGCCACCATGTCCTTCCATGGGCCTCATTGAAGCAAACTTCCCCTGGTGTTGTTAGATTCCTCAGTGGTGTCAACAACCATGGCCGGTTGGGATAGGCTGAGTATCCTAGATGGAAGACAGACATAAGTGCAACAATAAGTTACACACTTTCTGATATCACTACATGACATTACCCCCACAAAGTTAGGCAAATCATACTTACCAAAAAGCCAAGCTCTCTCTGGTAGTAGTTGTGACATCAGGAGGAGTATTGTGCTTTTCCGCAGTACAAAGGAATCATGGGCTGATCCAGCGAACCGGCCACAGACGTTTGAGATGTACAAATCCGGTAAGCAGACAACTTGCACGCTAATAGAATGGAAGTGCTTCCTGTTATGGTAACTTGTTACCTGGCTTGCGCTGTTACTAAGGCAAAATGGGTGCCATCAATAGCTCCAACCACATGTGGGAGGTGAGCAAATCCATAGAAGTCAACCTTTACATTGGCTAAATCCTCATGTCTGGGGAACTGGATGTAGATGTCAATGTGTCTCATCATTGCCAAAAGCACGTTTTGTATCACACCACTGAACATTGGTTATTGACATACCACCAGATAATGCCACAGTGTATTGAAAGGAACCTGTGGCCATAAAATACAATACTGCCATAAGTTTCACAATTGGTGGGATACATGTGGGATTAGTGTTGGGAGGTAGGAGATCAGGCTCCAACTGATGACATAAATCCAGTATGGTTTGCCTATTCTTATGAAACTTCTTGATGATATCCCTTTCTTCCATGGTCTGAAGGTCTGGAAATGGGCGGCACTCTGGAGGTTGTTGTCTCCTCCCTCTTCCAGTGTACCTATGTGTAAAACAGTTTTTGAACATTTGTCACAATGCCCACAGTAACAAATGTCAAGAGTAAGCCAAAAGTCATGTGACTGTACATAAATGTTTCAGATTGCAATATACACATATTACTTTAAAATAGTATAATGTGCAACATCCATGACAAATCCTCATTGTGGCCTTGACATGTTTCTTGACCATTAATGTATAAATAATACATCTCTGATGTATTATTTGCATCTTTATTTATTTTTTTGCGGACAAAATACCATCACCGGCGGTATACACTGCACCCCGCTAATATAGCGAAATGCGCAGTAATGCACTAGACTAATGACAAGTGTGTAAAATGTTATTGGTAATGGATTTGTACATATTTAAACATGCAACCCCTCATTTGGAGTGGTGGGGACACAGTTAACAGTCACCAATAGAGTACATTTAACCAGTAAAACAGTGGCTGCCTGACCTCGCATATTGGACATTGTGCTTCTGACGCCTCCGATGGAAGTCGACCATGGTGTGGGCGGTTGACTCCATGACGAACACAGCCATAGACTAACGTTGGTCATGGTGATGGTAAAGGGTCAATGTCTGTGTCCGTATTCGCTGATGATCGCGTATGTTGCATACATGTACGCTGCAGTTTGAAAAATACCTCACTTGCCAACTGACACTGCTGCTATCAAGACCTCCTCCACTTTAGCTGCTGTGTGCGATCTCTGGGAGCAATCATGCAAGGCCAAGCAGGTGAAAGGGTCTGTGCCTTCTCTGTGGAGGAGCTGGAGCTGTTGGTTGATGAGGTCCTTTCCCTGTTTTGCCAGCTCACCTGAGGAACAGGTGACTATCTTACATCCATATGTTACTCTGTTTAACCCCGTCATTTCCATTCCCACAAACTACAATGTGCCTCTGAGTTCCAAAGTTAAGTCTGATTACTGTTGTAACATTTTGAGGTCCCTACATGAGGATAATCATGACAGGGATTGTTGGGAATTGTAATTGTGTACTTAATATAATCATCTAAACTGCCTACTAATAAATGCTCGATCACTCTCTAAAAACAAGCATCACATCTATGACCTTCTCACTGACACACAACCTGACTTACTCTTCATAACTGAATCATGGTTGGGAGATGAAATGGCTCCAGTCTTGCATAATCATGTAGGCAAAAAAGGAAGTGGCCTATCTGTTGTGTTCTGGCAAACATTAAATATCACTAAAGCTGACGACGTCTCCATACAAGGTTGTGAGGCCCTCTTCACCAGATGCAACCCTACACCATCTTCCTCCTGTAACTTCCTACTCCTTTACAGACCTCCACCTAGAAATGCAACATTCCCAGACACACTTCTAGACACAGTTTCAAACCTTAAAACACCACACTCCAACCTATGCATTCTGGGTGACCTAAACATTTGGTGACAAACCCAATAAGCCCCATCCAAAAATAACCATCATTGGCCTAGACGCACTGAACCTGCATCAGATCGTCCACAAACCCGCACCCATCGCTGGACATATCCTAGATGTCATTTATGCAAATGCAGAACTAGTTAACTTTCAAACGATGACTCCAGTCACATGGTCGGACCACACTTTGCTTGCTATACAACACAAAGCATACACCTGAAACCACCTAGTGTACATTCACCTATCGACCGTGGAATAAACTACAATTTGAACACTTAGAAACACAACTAAGATCCAGTACAATGAATTCCGTTCAAAAAATATATGAGGAAGCTTTTGATATCCTAATACCACTGAGAACAACACAACAGAACAAAAGAAAACAGGCACCTTTAAGAAATACAGAGATAAAAGAGATAAAACAGCAAATTAAAAAGCCACAACACACCTGGCTCAAAACAAACACCAATCAAGTCAAACTTCACCTACAGAAACTTAACAGATTATACAAGTCAGCTATCAAAAAAGCTAAAAAAAGATACTATTCAGACAGAATTCAAAATGCGAAATGTGTAAATAAAGAATTTTATAAAATTCTCACAGAATTTCATAAACCAAATTGCCTAGAAGGAGCTCATCCCAGTACTCAAGAACTCACAGACAAACTGGCAAATCATTACACGACCAAAGCAGACACCTTGGACTCCTATTTTAAACAAAGAAAAAACACCAGCACCGACCCTTTTACAAAACAATAATCCAGGAGTATGCTAACTACCTCGCTGCCACACCAGTAAGAAGAGTCATCAACAATTCCTGAACTACAGGAATATTTCCAGAAGATGTCAAAAAGTCATACATACGCCCATTACTAAAGAAAACAAACCTGGACCCGCTTAACCCTGACAACTACGGACCAATTTCAAATGGACCCTTTCTGGGCAAACTGATAGAAAGAGCAGCATTCGCCCAGGTGTCACAATTCATTGAAGATAATTCCATACTTTCAGACTTCCAAACAGGATTCCCTCCAGGAAGAGGCACAGAATCTGCGCTTGTGCCATCTGGGATGACCTTAAGAACACAGTTGACCGTAACAGGGTTGCTGCACTACTGCTTTTGGACCTCTCGGCTGCCTATGGCACGGTTGACAATGACACTCTAATACAAAGGCTCTACGAAGCTGGCATAGAGGGGACTGCTCTCGACTGGATCACATCCTACCTTCACAACAGAACTAATGTCATCCATAACCCCACTTTCTCATCCAAACCGTACTTCGCAAAAGCAGGGGTCCCTCAAGGCTCTATCATCTCACCCATGCTTTTCAACATTTACATGAAGAAATTACCGGCACTGATCAATCAATTTGATCTCACATGCTATAACTATGCAGACAACACACAAATACTCCTTACACTGCAGAGCCTCAAATACATTGGACATGCACACATTTTCAGTTGTCTCAGAGTCGTGGATCAGTGGATGACATGGATCCATCTAAAATTGAAATCTTAAAAAGCAGAAATACTCATGTGTGGTGACTGGAAAAATGATGACCCTCTTGCTGCATGGCCTGATGACCTGTAAACGCTGCCTAAAGTATCAAAGGAGGTAAGAAACCTCAGAATTACCATGGACTCCAAGCTATCAATGAATGCCCAAGTGGACAAACTAGTAAGACCAAGTTTCATCACTTTAAAAACTCTGCGACACATCTTCCCCCACTTGGGATTTTCACACAAGGTCCAGGCTACTATTTCTCTTGTTCTAACTAAATTCGATTACACCAACAGCCTCTACCACGGATCATCTTTAACAACTATGAAAAGACTACAAAGGATTCATAACTCTGCTGCCGGACTACTCTTACATGTAAAGCCACATGCCCACATCTCCCCGGCCTTGTAAGCCCTACATTGGTTACTGGTTGCCAGAAGATCCACATTAAAGCTGCTTTGTATCACCCACAAAGCAGTACATGGAACAGAACCGCCCTTCATCAGAAATTAAAATCACAAAATGCATTCAATAAAGAAACCTCTAGATTGGTACCTCGCCTCAAAAAAAACCATAGGTGGCACATCTTTCTCTGTTTAAGCAGCCAAAATATGGAGCTCCTTACCCCCAAACATAAGATCCATTGAAGAATACTTTATCTTCAGAAGACTAGTCAAGAATTGGCTCTTCCCCACATAACCACCATACTCAAACATAAATATACAGCATACAGCGCCACGGACAATGACCCAACCACTGCTGCCCGCACCCTACACAAATGGATCAATAAATACCGAACTCCGAGAAACTTGACGAACCTGCAGACGCCTCGAAAAGTTATGGAGGATCTCCAAAACCACAGCAGACCTTGACAACTTCAAGGCAGCCACCACCACCCACCACAAGCTCATCAGACAGTCAAGGAAGAAAGCACTCCAGGACAGAATCTCCACCCACGCACACAACAGCAAGAAACTCTTCGGAATCATCAAAGAGTTCGCCCAACCCAATAGTGAGACAGCAGACATCCCACCCTCCCTGGACCTCTGCAACAGACTCAGCGCCTTCTTCCACCTCAAAATCAAGGCCATCTATGACAACTTTGACAACCTACATGCGGAACCTACATCCACCGTTCCCCACACCACACAGCTGACAAGCTGTACTCCCCTCACCATTGAAGACACCCTGAAGACTATGAAGTCAACCCACTCTGGGGCCCCCAAGGACCCATGCCCCCACCACATCTCCCACAGAACCGCAGACATCATCGCCCCAGAGCTTCGATGAATCATCAACCACTCCTTCAAGACCACCTCCTTCCCCGACAACTGGAAACATGCCGAGATCAACCCTCTCCAGAAAAAATCCTCGGCGAACCCCACCGACCTCAAAAACTTCAGACCGAACTCCTTACTCCCGTACCAGGTGCAAGTCATGGAAAAAGCCGTCAACAGCCAGCTCGCCTCCTTCATAGAAGAAAACAACATCCTCAACTCCTCCCAATCAGGCTTCAGGAAAAACCACAGCACCGAAACCACCCTTCTCGCCGCGACAGAGGACATCTGCTACCTCTTCGACAGAGGAGAGACTGTAGCCCTCATCCACCTGGACCTCTCTGCAGCCTTCGACACAGTCTCACACTGCACCCTAGCCTGCAGACTCCACGATGCTGGGATCGGGAACAAGGCCCTCAACTGGATCTGCTCATTCCTCTCCGTCAGAACGCAGCGGGTCAGACTCCCACCCTTCCTCTCGGACCCCACTATGACCACCCACGGAGTCCCCAAGGATCCTCCATCAGCCCCGCCCTGTTCAACATCTACATGGCACCGCTCACACCCATCGTCAGATCCCACAGACTCAACATCGTATCATATGCAGACGACACCCAACTCATCCTCTCCATATCCAACAAACCCAATGACACCCAACTCATCCTCTCCCCACCCAATGAACCCAACATCTCCAGACACAACTTTCAGGAAGGAATGGAAGAAGTCGCCAGGTGGATGAAGAACAGCTGCCTACAACTAAACATGGACAAGACTGAAGTACTTATCATGGGCCCTCACCTGAATGCCTGGAAAGACACCTGGTGGCCCCCTGCCCTCGGGAACCCTCCCACCCCAACCGAACACGCATGCAACCTTGGAATCATCCTGAACTCTGAACTAAAAATGGACCGCCAAATCAACATCGTCACTTCCTCCTGTTTCCACACCCTGTGCCTTCTACGAAAGACCTTCAACTGGATCCCCCTCGAACACAGGAAAACTGTCACCCACGCCCTCATCAGCAGCAGACTGGACTACAGCAACGCACTCTATGTTGGGATCAACAAGAACCTCACCCGCAAACTCCAGAACATCCAGAACGCCTCCGCCAGACTAGTCCTCAACCTACTGCGCCACTGCCACATCACCCAACACCTGCGGACACTACACTGGCTCCCCATTGTATCCCCCTTATCCTGACTAAGATGAAGGGTCCCTACTTGGACAGGGTAACAACCTGCCAACTAGAGACACTCCCATTTCTAAAAACGATGACGTGCTATGCCTATTGCCTTTATTACCTGGAACTCAGCAGAGTTCAGTCCACTACCAATTTACTGTCTTGAACAGACACATGGCTGAGTAAAGTCATTAATCACCTGATGTTGTTTGATGTTCTGGGTGACAGTTTTACCAAACAGGCCATGTGTCTTTCTTTTGCCAGGAGTGATGCTACCTCACTACTGTGTCTCATGTGATGGTAGCAAGAAATCAAGAATGTACTCATCCCCACCTGGACAAGGATTGTAAACGCTTCTCTATCACAAGGCACGATCCCTGACTGCCTAAAAGCAGCTCAGGTGTCTCCTATTCTAAAAACACCTAACGCGGATAAAGCTGACCTCAATAATTTCCGCCCTATCTCCAACATCCCCACCCTAGCCAAACTCCTAGAAAAATGCGTTCAATCCCAACTTTGTGCTCACATAGAGAACTTCCAACTCCTAGACCAGCATCAATCCGGCTTTCGTATGGGGCACAGTACTGAATCGGCTCTCACCCATGTTATGGATGACATTTTAAAAATGCTTGACCAAAATGAATCCTGCCTCCTAATCCTCCTTGACCTCTCCTCCACATTCGATATGGTTAATCATGATAACCTCCTATCCATTCTGAAGAACAGGATGGGTTTCTCGGGTTGGGTGCTTCAATGGTTCTCGTCCTTCCTCCACCACAGATCACAAAGAGTCAAGGCAAACCACTCCCTCTCCCAGCTCTCTCCAGTACTCATGGGTGTCCCCCAAGGGTCAGCCCTATCTCCTATCCTCTTCAACCTTTTCTTGGAACTATTAGCTAATTCACTAAATTCCACGAACATTCTCTTCCATATGTATGCGGACGATACGCAACTTTATTTGAAAATCTCATCCCCGGAGAGCATCATCTCACTCAACACTACTTTAACATCTACTCAAAATTGGCTAACTGAGAACCATCTCCTGCTCAACACCTCCAAAACTGAATTCCTTCTCATCTCTCCTCCGAACCACATCCCCAAGCCTGACCTTTGGCTGAATCACCTCTCTGCTTTCAACTGCACCCCTCTCATCATTGATTCAGCCAAATCTCTCGGAATCACCCTGGACAAGCACCTGAATATGAAAAATCAAATCAGCAATGTGTGTAAGGGAGCTAACCACTTGATGAGGACACTTAGAAATATCAAACCATTCCTTCCACATTCTGATTTCAAGCAGGTGGTCCAAGCTCTTGTCTTGCCGAGGCTAGACTGTGGCAGCCCTACGCTCTGTGGCCTTCCCAAATACACCCTGGCTCCACTAAGGGCATCACTAAACAGTGCGGCTAGACTGGTTACAGGTACCAAACGAAATGAGCACATCTCCCCAGTCCTAAAATCTCTTAAATATTTGCCCTACGAAGCTCGAATTCAGTTAAAGATTGCCGTTCTGACGCACAAAGCCCTGCATTTCAAAACTCCCAGTTCTAGCGCAAAAGCTTGAACTATCCTGTGGTGGTAGAGCCTCAAGAAGCGCTAACACTCTCCTCCTGAAACCACTCATCCTTAGCAAAAAGAGAACTTGTCACCGAGATTTCTCCGGCGCTGCCCCAAAGATATGGAACTCTCTTCCACCGGAAGTACGCAGAACCTCCTCAACGACTGGTTTCAAACTGGAAGCTAAAAGATTACTAATGAATAAATTCTTACCTTAATTGGGCCAGGCTCACCTGCCCAAAGTCATTGATCCTACAACCACGTTACCATCATTTTGATGCTGCTCTTCTCTACGACATAGTGTGCCACCCTTCGTAGCCCACAATATACCTGTTCACTGTATTACTCTCCTTGATTCATTTGTCCTGTAACTATGCGATTATTACTGTTATTATTCTTACTTGATGTCGATATTGCATTTTGTCCTTCCTTCCATCCGTTTGTAAAGTGCTCTGATATCCTTCGGGATCTTGTTCGCGCTATATAAAACTTTATAAATAAAATAAAATAAATAAATAAATAGCCCTATTACATGTGACATAGCATACAGTGGACATTTTATGCACTGACTTGACAACACTTCCCATTGGTAAGTTAGGATTCTACAGTAACATGAGTGTGCAAACATCACTGGTGCCCTCAGCATTAGAGCCTACATGTTGCCGGGTGTACCGTTCCATGTTGTTGTCTCATATGCAATGCTGTTTCAAGATTCAATCACTGACTGATGACATGCAGCAGGGAGTGAGAAGTAGAAATGTAGAGATCATATGTGAGTGTTTACACTCAGTCTTACAGGGCAATTTATGTTTGCTATGCAAATTGCTGCTGTGCCATCTCATTAGGACTAAAGTAATCCCACCTCTTCGTGTCATAGATATTCACTGACTCATAGCAACCTTCAAAGGTGTATTGGCTTTTAGGAATGCAATCTAAGAATGGTGTTGTCACCAGTACCAAGCAGGATTGAGGATGTTCATAGGGCTAAATAAACTTTTATGCTGTGAGCATTTCGAGTATCTATCTTCCAACAATTTGGCCCTGAATGTCTCCAGGCTACTTTTCTATGTTTCATGTGCTATGTAGCATAACTATTTCAGTACAGCTTTCATTTGTCTTTTTAGACAGTGGACATATGATGAAGTTTCAAGTAAAAAGTGACATCAGTGTGAAATGGGAATTTGCATGTGACATGATTTTTGCTACAGAACATATTGCTGCTACATTGTTGTATATTTTGAACTTCATTACATTATGGCGTTGTTTAAGTTAAAAGAACATTTGCTGAAATCTGCCTGTGTGAACAGTGTGGACATTTATATTTTGTTGCCAAACTATTTGGTGACAGTAGTTTACTTTGGTATGCTAAAAGGGCCAAAGTGTACAAGGTGATCAACTATCCTAGTATAGACATGAGAAAGAGTGTAGACAAGTTAATTAATGGTATTGGAGCTGCTCGGGGTTATGACATCACTGTGAACAACTGTTTCCAGGTAGTGTAGTACGCATGCATGTGCTCATGCTAATGTTGAATCCTATATAGTGAACCATGAAGCTGGTGCACTCTGTGCACTTTTGAAATGTTTTGTGTTGAAATCTGATGGTCAGGTGTGTTAACGCAGTTGCAATAAACCAGCCTTGTCCATGGGTCAAAGTATGGCTGCTCTTCCGCAGGCTTGACTAAGGGTAAGATGGGAGATATTTATATTCATATCTCTCAATGTTCAAAAACATAGTAGGAGCGATTGACGAAAAGAACATGGTGGTTGGGGTTTATTCCTTTCCCCCACCTCCACCAATGATGGGGAATAATTAGCTACCTTGAACTCCCACCTTGTCCAAAGGCGAAGGAATTTTTTTAGTGATCACTACCATGCCAAAGAAAGAAAGTAGGGAATAGACAACTACTGACCACAGTCCATGGCCTTGGGTGTAGAAAGTGTATTTATTATGCACCCCTGCCATGCCCAAAGCTGGGAAATGCTATTGCTCCTCTGTCTCTCTCATAAGTAAGGGCAAATATTTATAAAACATGTATCCCTGCCCATCCTTGCCCCAGTGCAGGGGGTGTTCCTTGCCTGGTAATCTTAAAGGTGAAGGAGGTAAAATCATAAGCTTTGGGAGATTTAAAACAAAATTTAGCAGTTGGATGATGCAAATATTTTAAAACGAGCTGCAATTTAATGAGTGGAGGGTGTGGTATCTGGTTTTTAGACATCATGCTTTGCTGAAGGTCCGGGATAAAAATGTGCAATACATTTGTGAAGATTGGGGGAGATTAAAAAGGGGAAGGGATTCTTTTTTTTAAATTTAGGTAGAGGTTTCATCCATCTTACCTTGAAAAAGGGTGAAGGGTGTGAATTTTATGGCATGACACGGAGGCCAACATTATGCAAATCTCCTTTATTGCCACAGCTCAGCAGTAACAATGAAGAGAATATAGAGCTTCAAACAACATTCCATTATAGTATATAGTCCATGAGCACACATCCATCTTCCTTCTTTGTTGCTGCTGCTCACAAAGATAAGTACCCTCATTTTATTCGTGCTTATACAGTACCTATTTTTACTGTTTTCTGTCTGTTTATCGCATAGCTGGGTCCTATTGACCCTACCATGCGATTGTCTTTTGTCATTTCTTGATTGAAAATGTCCTTTTTCTACATTATTAACTTTCTGAGAACCTTTAGCGAATTTAACTGGGCCTTAACGAGCCTTCATTGTCCTGCGCTACGCTTTGCTGCGCTTATACCCGACGTCGAACTAATATTTTAATCTTATTTTCCTTATTTGCGTCCTTTAAAAGACGCGACCGCGTTCCCCGTTGCCTGGCAGTGCTCTGAGTGCGAGCCAGGCATAGTGACTGAAACGCGGCCGCACCCCCGCTGCCCCCGATCGCTCTGAGCGCTGGAAGGGATACGGGCTGGTGCGCTTAAAACAACCGACCGGGTCCAATCATTACCTTTTGCCTCTCGGTCCCGGGTAATTTCAACAAGGCACTATTCCTTTCTTTTCCCACCTCGATGCGCATTTCAAACGCACAACGCGGAGGAGAGAAATATTAGAGGAAAGACAATACGAAACAACCACACACGTAAGAGATGTGCGTGGTTGCCATAACTACAGCAAGCAATATCTGACAGTTGCTGCTGTTAAATCGACTCGACTCTCGTCGATGAGGAATTTTCATCACGAACACGCCCTTTCTACACAATCCTTTGCATTTCAAGGAAAATTAACCCCTTTTTTACCTCATATTAACCCTTGAGGTTCTCATCACCATTCTAAATTGGCTTTAAATTAGGCCTGGGCGTCAAATTCCGCTCCGCTCGCAGAATTTGCGGAATTTAGGCAATTCCGCGTTCCGCGGAGAATGCGGAATTGCCAACAATTCCGCGATCCGCAGCGTAGCGGTATTATTTTCTTGTTCGTGCTTTAAAAATGCGTTCTAGCGCCCGCGATAGCGACTTACCGGGATTCCTGCGTTCGCCGACGAGTTTTCCTATCCGTTCGCGTGCGCCACGAGATTTCGGTAGCCGGCCGAGCGATCCCGCGAGAGTTTGCGATCGCGAACACGTCATTCACCACGCCATCGGACACCGCGAAAGTGTGCGATCGCGAACACGTCATACGCCGCGCCATCATGCACCGCGAGAGAGATTGCGATCGCGAACACGTCATTCGGGCGCGCCATCGGACATCCGGCGGAATGTTGGTAAAGCTCGCGATCCCGAACACGCAAAATTTTCAATCTGGAGAAGAATAATATCTCGAGCAGCATAAAACCTTCTATAAAATGATGATTTGGATGAGAAAAAAACCTCAGATTGATATTTGGCTGTCCTTTTTTGTCAAATTCTTTTGGGGGAGAGGGAGGAAGTGCCACAGAGTCTCCTACTTCCTGTTCCTGTCCAGCAGGCTCCTCCCAGTGCTTTGTCCATCTCCTGTTCATTTTTCACTTGGATTTGAGCTGGAAGGATCACTCTTTGTGTCTGCTGCATCATTATCATTGGATTTGAGGACTTTTGGATTTGAGATTTTACAAGTAAGTTGGTGTTGTTTGATTGGGGCATTGCAGTTGCTGCAACTACAATTTTGGTACTTTTCATCATTTTTAAAAATAAATAGTTGTGGGTAGCCAGTAGGCCCAGAGCTAGTCATGGGTGGGTGCATGATGAAACATGATGAAACAACTGTTCCTTTGCTGTGTGATGTATTTATTTATTTCAAACATCATTTAGGGCACATGGATGGCATTGGATTGAATTGCAAAATGTGTATTTTTGGGTGTATTTCAGTTTTTTTGGGTGTGTGTTAAATACATGCCTTCGTTGTGTGTGGTGTGTTGCAGGCCTTGTTTAGCCCTGTGGATTTTCGTTTTTGCATTTTATTGCATTACAAGCAAAGCAGTGTGGTTTAGCATGCAGCCTTTGCCTGGCTATTATAGGCCTGTTTTCAGTACATTGTTTTCCAGGCCTCCTGCTTGTTGCTTGTGATTTGTGAGTGTCCATGTGGCTGGTAGCCATTTCTGGTGGGAGTTATAAGTGTGCTGCTTTTGCCATATAGGCCTGCATGTGTTTCCTTTGTGGCCTAGACTTCTTGTTGTGGTCCTGGCCATGAGGCTGGTGGCCATTTTGAAGCCAGGCAGTGTGCTTTTTGCCATAGGCCTGCATAGTCTGTCTTCAGTTTCTTGTTGTTGTGGGCCTGGCCATGAGGCTGGAGGCCATTTTGAAGCCAGACAGTGTGCTTTTTGCCATAGGCCTGCATTGTCTGTCTTCAGTTTCTTGTTGTGGTGGGCCTGGCCATGAGGCTGGAGGCCATTTTGAAGCCAGGCAGTGTGCTTTTTGCCATAGGCCTGAATTGTCTGTCTTCAGTTTCTTGTTGTTGTGGGCCTGGCCATGTGGCTGGTGGCCATTTTGAAGCCCGGTAGTGTGCTTTTATCCATAGGCCTGCAAGCTTGTGGCCTAGTCTGCCAACAGGCCTTTCATCCAGTAGGCTCAGAGGTAGTCAGGGGTGCATGAAACAACTGTTTCTGTGTGTTCTGTTGAATTTAAACATCATTTAGGGCAAGGATGGCATTGGATTGAATTGCAAAATGTGTATTTTGGGGTGTATTTCAGTTTTTTTGGGTGTGTGTTAAATACATGCCTTAGTTGTGTGTGGTGTGTTGCAGGCCTTGTTTAGCCCTGTGGATTTTCGTTTTTGCATTTTATTGCATTACAGGCAAAGCAGTGTGGTTTAGCATGCAGCCTTTGCCTGGCTATTACAGGCCTGTTTTCAGTACATTGTTTTCCAGGCCTCCTGCTTGTTGCTTGTGATTTGTGAGTGTCCATGTGGCTGGTAGCCATTTCTGGTGGGAGTTATAAGTGTGCTGCTTTTGCCATATAGGCCTGCATGTGTTTCCTTTGTGGCCTAGGCTTCTTGTTGTGGGCCTGGCCATGAGGCTGGCGGCCATTTTGAAGCCAGGCAGTGTGCTTTTTGCCATATGCCTGCATTGTCTGTCTTCAGTTTCTTGTTGTTGGGGCCTGGCCATGAGGCTGGAGGCCATTTTGAAGCCAGGCAGTGTGCTTTTTGCCATATGCCTGCATTGTCTGTCTTCAGTTTCTTGTTGTGGTAGGCCTGGCCATGAGACTGGAGGCCATTTTGAAGCCAGGCAGTGTGCTTTTTGCCATAGGCCTGCATTGTCTGTCTTCAGTTTTTTGTTGTTGTGGGCCTGGCCATGTGGCTGTTGGCCATTTTGAAAACCGGTAGTGTGCTTTTATCCATAGGCCTGCAAGCTTGTGGCCTAGTCTGCCAACAGGTCTTTCATCCAGTAGGCTCAGAGGTAGTCAGGGGTACATGAAACAACTGTTTCTGTGTGTTCTGTTGAATTTAAACATCATTTAGGGCATGGATGGCATTGGATTGAATTGCAAAATGTGTATTTTTGGGTGTATTTCAGTTTTTTTGGGTGTGTGTTAAATACATGCCTTAGTTGTGTGTGGTGTGTTGCAGGCCTTGTTTAGCCCTGTGGATTTTCGTTTTTGCATTTTATTGCATTACAGGCAAAGCAGTGTGGTTTAGCATGCAGCCTTTGCCTGGCTATTATAGGCCTGTTTTCAGTACATTGTTTTCCAGGCCTCCTTCTTGTTGCTTGTGATTTGTGAGTGTCCATGTGGCTGGTGGCCATTTCTGGTGGGAGTTATAAGTGTGCTGCTTTTGCCATTTAGGCCTGCATGGTTTTCCTCTTGGCTTACTGCTTCCATCCATCCACTTTGCCAGCTGCAGCTCCCTGAATGATGTGATGAGCAAATAATTTAATGCCAAACAGGGTCCACTTCCATTACATTTGTATTTTTGTTGTTGTTCCTCTTCTTTCCTATCCTTCCTGAGAGTGTACACAGTATACTATGAAAGCCCTTGTTGACAAAGTCTCACAAATGGCTACACTAAGTTATATATTTTATTTGTTTGTTTGTACTAGTAGTAACTGAACCACAACAACAAATGCAACATTTCACTGATGTTCTTCTCCTGGCTTCTTTGCTTTTAGGTGCACAAAAAGACAGAGGAGGAGGTGTCATCATCATCACCTGTTGTACTGCCAGACAGAAGTCCTGCTGCGCACCACGTCACGTCCACGTGTGACCACCGACATCTCTGCAACTTGTGCACCTGCGTCCTGCTGACATCTGAAGAAGATGGCCCCAAAGAAAGGTACCAGGTCCTCCAGTACCAAGAAAGTTGCCAGTGAGAAGAAGAAGGAACAGAAGAAGGAAGTGGCACTTGCCAAGACTGGTGTGCCGCCCGATGTGTTTTTTGGGAGAAAAGAAACTTACGCCTGCAGCAGCGGTGTCCGGCGGGGACCAAGCTTGGAGCAGCACCTCCGCATCAGCGGGCCGACCCCACCAACCTAGGCCCAAGCCCATGAGTGTGGCTGAGGTAGCCAGTCTACTAACGAGCAGTGATGTTGAAATGTCATTATCACAAAGTAGTACCCAATCCACGTACTCGCAGGCGGAAACTCAGCAGATAAGTGGGTAACCACAGCCGCAACCACAGCCGCAACCACAGCCCCAACCGCAGCCCCAGCCACAACCCCAGCCGCAACCACAGCCGCAACCACAGCCCCAACCACAGCCCCAACCACAGCCCCAACCACAGCCGCAACCACAGCCCACAATAGTAGTTGTTCCACCTGAAGTAGGGGCAGTTCAGGAAATCAAGCTTTTTGCAGATGAAGAGGAGCAAGCCACTGTTTCAGAAGATCCATTGTCTTCCAGACCCCCAGCAAGGAAAAGGAGGGTTAGTCCATCAACTTCTTCTTCAAGCCCCGCTTCTGATGATCTAGATGCCACTTGGAAGCCACCAGCTCAGTCTGAGAGTGATGCACGCCACAAGACAAGGCTAGTGAAAAGGAAGGTTCCAGAAAGCCTTAGAGTTATGGAGGTAGATGTAGACAAGGGGGGTGATGATGATGAAGAGCCAGTCATCGTGAACATCACTCCCGGGCCAGAGGAGATGGAGACCAACATTATTAGACTATCCAAAATCGCTGCGAGGGATGTAGCACAGATACCACCAACACAGGTAACACCAACACGACCTCCAGCTTCCATATTTGCCTTTGCAAAAGCCCGGCAGGGACCTACATCCAGCTCAACCAACACCTCAGTAGGTAGTGGTAATGTAACTGCACAGAGTCAAATTCCAGGCACACCCCCCAGTTCATCTGGTATTGAAAGTGGCACCTCCAGCAGCGCCAGAAAGTTCTCCTCCCCAGTTTGGGACTTCTTTTCGGTTAGCAGTAAGGAGGAGAACATTGCTATATGCTCAATTTGTCGGCAGGCTGTTAGGCGGGGTAAGCTTGGTACAAACTATGGTACCGGAGGACAAACAAGTCATCTCAAAAAACACCACAGTATCAAGTGGGAGGCTCATCTACTTCACTTAGAAAAAAGTAAAACTGGACCCATTGCTGTTGTTGGGGATGAAGAAGTAGGGGAAGATATGATCGCGGTGGAAGGTCAACAAGAGGGAGACATTTCTAGCCCTATCCCCAGCAGTGTAGTGGTACCGCCCACATCCTCAGCAACATCTCAGTGGCACCGTAGTAAGAGTCAGCCTGAGACACCAAGGCAACCGAGTAGTGCAATGAGAAAAAGTGCGGCGTCGTTGAGCCCAACTGGGTTCAAGAAGACAGCTGCACCACAAAGGAAAATATTCCAGCCTACCATTGACAGCATGCTTAGGTCGGAGGGGCAGTACCAACGCAACCACCCAACGGCACGATTGTACAATGCGAAGCTGGCTAAAATGTTAGTGCTGGACCTTCTCCCTTTTTCGTTTGTGGAAGGGGTGGGTTTCCTTGAATTTGTGTCAGCCATCTGCCCTAAATGGAAGGTTCCCAGCCGGTCCTATTTCGCCAGAGTTGCTGTTCCAGCACTACATCACTATGTGCTGGAATTGGTTGGACAAGCTTTGCAGCAGAGTGCTGTTCACAAAATCCACCTGACAACAGACATGTGGACCAGTTGCCAAGCCACTGATTCCATGTGCATCACTGCACACTGGGTCTCTTTTGTGGGGGTTAGAGAAAAAGCTATCTGAAGTAGGTGCTGTTGACACAGATGAGATTTTTAATGCTACTCGGAAACATGCAACTGTAGCCATGTTCGCCATGGAGAAATCTCATACTGCTGCAAACATTTTGGAAGAGTTTAACAGCAAGGTCTTTGAACGGCTGCGCCCAAGAGGGCTTAACATTGGTTTTGTTGCCACGGATAATGGCAGTAATGTACTTAATGCCATGGAGGTTGGTGCCTATTTCAGGGTCCCGTGTTTGGCGCACTGCATTAACATTATAGTTCAAGACTTTCTGAAAAAAGAACCCATAGTCAGCAACTTACTGACCACCTGCCGCAGAATATGCACTCATGTCAGACATTCTTTTAAAGCCCGGAAGCAGCTGAGGATCATTCAACGTGACTATAGAATGCCAGTCAAAGCACTCATCCAGGAGGTGGCAACACATTGGAACTCAACGTATTACATGCTTGACAGTCTGTTTGAGCAGTACAGACCAATCAATGAATATGTCATGCGAAGGGCGGATGCTACTGTGAAAGGCATGACCCTTCAGATGGACCAATGGTGTCTAGTTAAATGCCTGACAGAGATGCTTCTTCCTTTCGAGGTCTTCACACGTGAAGTCAGCAAGGAGGACTGTACTATGGGCCAAGCTATCCCTTTGTTGCACATGCTAGAGCAACAGCTGAAGGAGGTGTCTGAAGCGTACTAAGGTGTGGAGGAAAAAAAAGAAGCATATGAGTTGGTGGAGAGCTTATCATGTCGCTTAACTGAAAATGCAAGGGTGCAAACTAAGATTTTGTCACAGGAACATTACATTTGTGCCACAATTCTGGATCCACGGTACAAATCGGCACTGAACAGTAAGGCACTACTCCCTTTTTCAGAAGTGGATGTTGCCCAGTACAAAACTTGGATAGCTGAGGCAGCCAGTAAATTGGAAAATGAACGGCTGGTAATTAAAGGCCCGCTACTCAAATCCACAACAAGTACTGCAGCAGGGCATCCGGCGTCAAGTTCAACTTCAGAGCCTGAGGGCAGTGCATTTGGTTCACAGCTGTCACCAACACCAACACTATCGACAACAGCAAGAACCGGATCATCAGCCCCAGTAAAAATGGCACAGGATTGGTATTTACAGCAAGGACTTGCTAGGTCCAGTGCTGATGCAAAGACAAAAGAGGCCGAACAAAGTGTAGCACCCCTGAACATTGACCGGATGGTCCAGGCCTACCTGGATGACCCAACAGAGGTCTACATTGATCAAAACCCATTGCGGTATTGGTATGGCAAAAGGGGCCAATGGCCAGTGATCAGCAGGCTGGCGATAAACTATCTGGCTTGCCCTGTCGCAAGTGTCTCTTCTGAACGTGTTTTCAGTGCTGCTGGTTCCATTGTAACAGTGAAAAGGACCAGTCTCTCACCCAAAAACGTGGAGAGGATAACCATGATCAAAATGAATCAGCAATTTATACCACCGAATTACACAATACATGAATCAACGCAGGAAGATGAGGACAGCGGCTCAGGTGACGGAAGTAGCATGTTAGATGCTGATTACCTACTTCTGGTTGAACCCCCAGAGTTTGAGGACGAGCTATACTTCCCTGACAACTAGGCTTCCACTTCTTACTGTCGTCCTCCCTTATTTACTTTTATTTGTGTGTCTGTCTTTCTGGTTAGAAACTTCAAATCACAACAAATCCATCACCACCGTCTTCGTCTATTATTGCCATATATGAGTTTCAGCTGTCTGCATTTCAGTCCACTCCTCCAAGTCCTGCTCCTCCATCCTCCTGAATCACCCTAAATCTATTGCCCTCAAGCCAGATGATGATTGGATGTAGCATAATCGAAGAAAAAAGAAAATCTTGCCTCGTTGAGTGTCTCCAAAAGAAGTGGAACATGATGATGACTACTATAGCTATCCTCCTTTCCGAGCCGAGAGAGACTGCCCATTAACTGAAGATGAGAAGGAACAGGTAATGAATGTCACTGTCTTCGTCTTTTATTGCCATATATGAGTTTCAGCTGTCTGCATTTCAGTCCACTCCTCCGAGTCCTGCTCCTCCATCCTCCTGAATCGCCCTAAATCTATTGCCCTCAAGCCAGATGATGATTGGATGTAGCATAATCGAAGAAAAAAGAAAATCTTGCCTCGTTGAGTCTCTCCAAAAGAAGTGGAACATGATGATGACTACTATAGCTATCCTCCTTTCCGAGCCGAGAGAGACTGCCCATTAACTGAAGATGAGAAGGAACAGGTAATGAATGATGACATGCATTGGACGCTGACTTAGTGATTTGTGTTGTTGTTGTTTGTAGTGCATGAAGTTAATTTATTGTGTACTATTATCTAATCTACACACTAAAAGTAACTCAATGCAATGTTTGTTTCCATTCTTGTTTTTTAATAACAAATTTCTACTTCTACTGCAGGCCGAACCATTGCATTTTGAATATGGAAAGAGGACTCAATCTGTACACTGCACACTGAGTTGGACAACACACCATGATGATGACCACAGTGACATAATATCTTCGCAGTCACTCAGTACGATCCGAGATGATTGATGGAATAACTCAGGGCGTTTCATGAATGGCATAAAAGGTAAACAAGTCAACAACAACCACTGCAGACCTACATGTCTGTGTAGTGGTGGAGTCGAGTGTGGTGGTATGACTGACAGCGGTGCATTGATTTAGTCACTTAATTTGTAAAATGCTATGTTGCTGTATATCTGCTTTGTCTGCCTCTGTTAAAAAATGTATGCTAAATGGAGGATGGGTCACAGGTGCCGTGGGCCTGCTCTGTCCTGTTGTTGTTGGAGGTTAATGCTGGAAACAGACAAGAGTAGACATGATGAATCCATGCCACCTCTGAAAGTGTTCTTGTTGCACTCCACCGTAATTTATGCATTTTTTTTCTACTTGATTTTTCAATATCCCTTTTGTTTTTCCATCTACAATTACAGGCCAGCCCTTACCCTGTGCTATACTGGGAAAAACAACTCACACTTACCTTACCAATGAATCTACATCTGCCAGGCAGGCAGTGGCATCACCCAAGATTGATGGCCGGAGCGTCCATGGAAGGGAGGACCAAGAGGAATGCTGAGATGCAACTACCCATTTTGACCAGGATAACATACAGTAACAGTATCAACTTTCATCATCTTTTAAATAATTTGATTCATTTTTTGTCTTCAATCATTACGTGTGTTGTTGTTATTATTATGTTTGCTCTCTGCTTATAATTCAATTCAACCCTACAGCTATTTTTGAATTTTCTTTGCTATCTTTAATAGTAAGCCCGGGCCGGTACAACAGAACAGAAACTGTATGTAATTCGGGTCTCTCGGAGGGCAGACAGGCAAGGCAAATTGCATAATATACTGCTGCCCTGTACTGTCTAATTGTCTAGTAGTAGTTAGTAAGTACTACTTATCATTAACCATCAAGTTATCATCATCATCATGCATGCATTTCCTTTTTCTCCCTTAACAGATTTATGGATATGGTCGTCTGCCAAGATTGTGTTTTGTTGTTGTCCATGCGTACTGTTTTTCTTTGTCAAACCTTTCCCCAAACCCCCCTTACAAACCATTCATCAAACCCTAACCCTCTTCCCCCGGGCTGTGTGACTTATTGAGGTGTGACTAAATTAAATGTACACCAATAATTTATCACACGCTTGCTGGGGCGGATGTGGCAAAAGCAACACTAATTCAATTTCAAGGCAGGGCGAGGATCTTCTTCTGCTTGCCCACCCATGAGCAGTATATTTGCGAGATAATTTTTTTACCAAAGGAACCTAATCCATCAGCATTAATTGCCGGCATCAATTGGATTTGTTGTCATCCTCCTACACAGCACTAACGGTTATGCTTGTGTCGAGGGTACTGTAGGCCTAGTCGAGTGACTCGACACAGCTAGAGTTTGTAACTCTATGTACTAGGCTATCCCCGCCACCATTATGTTTTATTGTATTTTGGCATATTATTGTTTGGCAGTAAGTTCCGTACTGTACTCCGTTCTACTACTCCTCCCACAGTCTCTCTCAGGCGACTGACTGTCTCATTTTCTTTTTTGCAAATGCTACTGCCAGGGTCTACTACTACTACCACCACAACCATGGCATGTTGGGAAAGAAAACCATCATCACCATGCAGCCATCGCCGAGCCTAAGTTAAACATCAAGCACAGGTAAGAGAAGAAGTTTGGGGGAGGCATAATTAATAATGGACATTTTTTCATTAATTCTATTTCACACACCCCTTTGAGTCCAGTTGCAGAATGCATAGACTAGGAGGAGAGACTGACAGTACTAGTAGGAGAAGTCCCTCAGTGAGGGGTACAGCATCTGTCTGTTTGTGTCTTACTAAGTCAGCCAATTATTTAAATCAAACACTGGCTGAGGCCCTGCACCAGCAAGGAAACAGTGTGACGTAAACCAGTAACCCCACCCACAAAACATTAACAACATCGTATGTAAAGTATAAATATATAATTTAATCCCCTAACAAAAATAAACTATGTAAAAAAAATCCCACAACAACACCTGACCCACCCCTCTCCCTAACCCCAACCAATGTCCATTGTCCGGAACAAAAAAGTCCAACAAATTAAATGTCCAATTGTCCAAAAGTGAAAACCCCAACGCCTGATTCCCACCCACCAAAATAAGCAATAAAAAAGGGGCAATCAACAGGGTCTGTTCATCGGCGAGCTCGCCTCTCCAGGACACGAATACGCTCCTCAAGGCGGGCCACGCGGCGCTTCAATGCGCGGCAATTGTATCCACAGGGGGGGGGCAGCAGTGCTATTAAATGAAGTCCGGCGGTGGGCGGCTGCCAGACGGTGGCGCCGTAACACTGGAGGGGGTGGCTGGGGCCCGGGGCATTGGAGGAGGCTGCAGCTGCTGCCGCCTCCTCCTGCTCCTCCTCCAGAACCACCAGCCGCCGGTATTCCTTTTGTATGGCCTCCAGCTTCCGGCACCGGGCCTTGGCTGCCAACTCCTTCCTGTCTACTTTCACTTTGGAAGGAAAAGCTATATCAAGAAGAAAAAACAAGACTATTGTAAAATATACTCTTAGCAAAGCAGTAAGACAAATTAATTCTATCCATAGTGGCACAGTAGCAGTAGCAAGCACAGTACATAACATTTGTGGTATGTATCTATCCTCCCACTACCTCGGCCTCTAACATTTGTGGGAGTTTCAGGCATTCCACCACCCATGCATCTGATTCCTATCAGCCACCTATGCATGCATCCCACGTATCCTTCTCTGCCAGTCACAAATATTAAATCTCGTCCGTCCTTCCTCCTTCCACCCTTCTTTCCCTTTTCGTTCAACCCATCCATCAAGGTCATCTGACCTGACTTTTAGTCTTCTCCATAAAACTTTCACAGCTGAGTTGAAGTCAGATAGAAGAGGCCATTGGTTACTCAACAGTACACTCCCGCCGCTAATGACATTGCTAATGCTAAGTAAAGGGTGTCTTCTTCAACCGTTCACAACAACTTCTTACTTAAGTCTCACCAGTACAGTATACATTACACCCTTACAGCGAGTGTAATGTAAATAAGTAAGGATTAGGAATATAGATTACCACTGCCCGCCACTGCTGCTGGCTCACCCCCTGCAGCTCCTCCTGCAACTGCCGCATCTCCTCCTGCACCCTCAGCGGCCACGTCACCTTCACCGTTGGACCCGGTACTGGTGGTCGGTAGTACGCCTAGAAAAAATATTACACATTTTTTAGATGCCATATACACCTCCCCCTATTTTTCACTAGCAAGATTGAAAAAAAAGTTAATACATACATAATACATATACAACATACATCACTAGTACAAATCAGGTAGTAGAGTAGACACTAGTAGTGTTATATGGTCCCTAGGGTCATTCTAGTCTTTGCTAAGTTACCCCGAGCCATGCAACCATTTTAGCTTTATGTCTTTTATTTTTGTGCAAGTTACCTCGCAGCTTGTCGTGTAAGACGCCTTTGAGCCCACATGAGGTCATACTGCTACTGTCTGAGCGCTGCGTACAAGGTCGAAAAACAAGCCACTTTGTTATGAAGTTCTGGTGTTAGTCCATATTGCTTATCCATAAAAATATTACACTTTTTGGCACGACTGAGAAATGCTTGCACTATACTAACGCGCACCATTTTTCTCATAACAGACGGAAGATTCCCTTCTACGAACCAGAGCTTTGCAAAGCTTATGATGTTACCAGTACTAGGTTCTTCTAAGGTGAGGGGTCCCCAGAATTCGCTCAGAGATCTTCATTTATAATTTTATATAAACTATATTCCTACCAAGGGGAGGGTGATTCTTCCACCACTGTTCAGTTATCATGATTTCGCCTTTTGTCTTCTATGGACTTGTAGTTGTAAGTGTAACTAAGTGTAACAATGTTTCGTGTTTTAATCTTATACATTTTGCTGTTGCTGCTGCATTATAGAACAACGTACAGAGCTTGTCAGTTGAAAATAAACCTTTTGAACTTACATAGAGTCAGTGGTATTTGGTGTGGACTTACACGAGTAAAAGGGTGTGCATTGCTTCAGCGACTGAGAGGTCGGGAGTGTTATGTTCTGGGTTGTCTACTCATTGGGTATCTTGGGGGGGGTTCGGAGAGCTAATGAGACACTATAACTAGTCGGTCAGGGAATTGTGGTGGCTTCTGATTGAGGTGTGAGGAAGGTCCAACCTCCCATCACCAACGTCCTATTTTCTTGTGCAAAGTTCTGTATGTGCAGAATCCCTACAACAGTAGTAGTATGTCCTATCCTATCAAAAATAGTAAAATCTGGTTGGGCATTTTGTTGGTGGGAATTGTCGAAAAGCCTCAAGATTAAGAAGACTAGAAGTAGTAGAAGAGGACAACCCAAAGGACTGGACTCAATGGCTAGAGCTATTGGTGAATCTGAGTTTTATTTAAAACCTTTTAAATAAAGAGTGGCCAACTGGGCAAGCTTAGCTACAGAATTACAAAACACCGAAATCTCGGTTATGGAAACCTAGCCAGTATTTTCAGAAAATTAAATTTACTAATATAAGATTCAGAAAAAATAGTTAGTAAAGGAAAAATGTCCTTTCTTGAGTCCCCTCACTCACCAAGGTTTCCCATGGTGACATGCTTCATCATAGGGGCCATCCCAACCCGCTACGGGCTGAGGCGTGCTACGACTTGCCACACTACGTAGGAGCACTACTTGTGAGTGACTATGTGTGGTGCAGTGATGGGGGTGGAGTGGGTGAGAATAAAAATACCTAGCTAGTGGGCAAAAAAGAATTTATTCAGGCTCCTAGCCGATATATTAAAAACGGGGTTGGTCGCTAGGGTGTCTGTTTTTAATTAGTCAGGGTCCCTAGTGAACGTCAACTAGTTTCGAGCTACCCCAGTGCTCTTCTTCAGGACAAACAGGGTCCAGCCCTGTTTAGTACCACTCCAAAGTAACCTAAGAATAGGAAAAATTGCTGCAAAATACTAGCAGGCAAGAGTTAATACATACAGTACTTTGATCACGTAGTATCTGTAATAGAGAAAGGATAAAAAACATTATCAAGTACAGTCTATGTCCTGTATAGGTAGTTATTGAAACCATGTTGATGCTGATCAATTGAATCTAAAACAGAAAAAAGCATACGAGACCTACTTCATGCTATGTAGAGTAAGTGAAAACGCCATGCTGCACATTAACTATATACAATCAAACACTCACTGCTAGTGTGTGTTGTTCTCCCATAAGATCCTTGTGTGGTTATGTGAGTTGTGGGCATCTCAATAGTCATGTTATACTATAGGGCCAGCTTAGTTTAAACAAAAAAGAATAAAACCAAATAAGGAATACCACATGACATTACCCTCAGTGAATAGATTGTCAGTAAACTGAGACATGCCAGGCAATTAGGTGAATACTTATTTGCCAGGAAATAGAATGAAATGAAAGAGCATAAACCTAGAAAAAACATACTAATATGTACAGACAGAACAATACGACAATGAAACTACAGTGACATAATAAAACACATACTAATTATGGAGCAACAATGTGCTTCATGGTCTGAGAGGGGCTGGAGAGATCATCGCCACTGTCGGAGAAAGGAAAAAACAAAGCGATAATGAAAGCTTTGTAGCAAAAAAGGGGGGGGTGCACTGTGGGAGGCTCTGCTGTCTGCCCGGTCCGGTGCTATGGAGAGGATAACTTACTTGAGAATGAAAACTGCTCCGGCTGTTGCCTGCTTCCCTCCCGACCGCATATTAACGAGTGAATCCCTACTGCTCGTATTTAAAGGGCATGTTCCCGCCGATTCATGATTAGGAGACTAAAGCGGAAAATAAAGAATAGGACAAAATGGCCGCCGTCTTCGGCTCAATGTGGCTGCCATTTTGGGAAGGTAAAATACTCGTTAGTGCCTATTGGAAAGGGTATAAAGTGATTAGAGGCAATACAAATGTGAAGAACAAATAACATACAATGTGCCTCACAATGATATACAAAAGAGGTCAAATACGAGTTCCTATCATTATGGGAAGGTAAATTACTCATTAGTGCCTATTGGAAAGAGTATAAGGTGATTAGAGGCTAAACAAGGAAGACGAACAGATACATACAATGAGCCTCACAATGATATACAAAAGAGGTCTAATACGAGTGCCTATTAAGGAATCACTAAGGTGATTAAGACGTACTCATATAAAACAAACATACAGATGAATGCTGTATTAACACTCCCTGAAGAAGTGTTTGATTATGAATGGAGAGTAATTGCAACTGATCGGCTGACTCTTAGTGTGTCATATATAGGGTGACTGGTATTTGCTCAGGAGTTTCCCAAATAGATGTAATGCCAGAGGAGATTGATAGCTTGACCTCTGGTTAAGAGGGAATTTTATCAGATGACTTTTCCAATTGCAGGGTGACTGGTATTTTTACAAAAAACATACCCCTTAGATGTAATGTCAGAGGAGACTGTTATTTAGAGAACTGACCCCACAGAATATTATCATTCAAGGCTTGAGTGTCTGTACGTAATTTAAAAACCCAGCATTGTTCTCTCTCTAGGAGTCGCTGTTCGAGGTTGTCATTACATTTGATGTGTTCCAGGACCACCCACCTCATGTCGTTAGGTGTATGTTGTTTTTCGATAAAATGGGTTGACATTTTTGTTGTCGCCCGCTTACACCTGATGTTACTACGGTGCTCCACAATCCTAGTACTGACTTTTCGTGTAGTCATGCCTACGTAGTGGAGATTACAGGTGCAGGTAATCAGATATACCACACCTGTGGTGTTACAATTGGTGAAACTGCGAAGTTAGCTACAGACAGACTAATAGTAGTAGTACAGAGAGTCATAGCAGACGCAGTTAGAGGCAGGGATAACAAGAATTTAGAAACAGATAGGCTAGATCGAAGAAGAATTTGTAAAAAATAGAATTAGGAAACCAAAATAATAGTTCGGAAAAAATAAGGTGCAGGAAAAGTTAGGGAAATATAATTATTAATATTAACCACTGGAGGACTTACTGGGGCCAGCAGCAGAGCCCTCAGTAGAGGAGTGGTCCTTGCCCTGGGAGGCATGTTGTTCTGTCTGGTTCCGCCGACTCAGACCCCGTCTTCTTGCCCCTGGGTGCTGATCATGTAAGATTTCATAAAGAAAGAGACAAAAATTAAAGTTTGGTGTGAAACAAATAAAATATTTTAAAATACGCTCCAAAAACATTTTTGTGAACAACAATTGCAATAAAATTGACCTATCTAATCTGATCGACTAGTAGTATTGCGAGATTCACGGACCTAAGTACCACCTGACCTAGCCCACCTATTCCAGACGGGCCAATTGTTTACTAAGTCTGCATTTCCATTTATTTTAGTCCTCAAAAATGCATAGATGGAGGACACATGCATACATTTTTGCATACACCAAATTGTTGGTTGGTTGCTGCTGATGTTCTGCTAGTGATGATATAAGCCTATTAACACTCACTAAACAAACTACAAAAGGTTCTACTAAGGACTGGGGTAAGCAGCACTCAGCAGCACGTGACGTGACAGAGGATGCGTCACGCACACCACTTGAAAATGACCAACTAATACTAATAAGTAACTAAACCTATCAATCCACCACTATCCCTTCTTAGTGGCAGGAGGACAAAGGAAGGACTAGAGTCTATCTAGCATTACCTAACTTAAGTTCTCTAAAGTAAACTCTTACATAATCAGGCCAAGCGAGCGCAAAGTTGCAAACAAGTAAGATTAGTAGCGCCGAGCACCTGTGTCATAACAATCACAGAAGATTTTTAAACGTAATTTACCTACAATGTAAGCAGAAGCATTCTTGCTGGTCGGAAAAATAAAATATTCGCAATATATAACACAGAGCAGAAGAACACAAAGTAGTAATATTAAATAGCTACTCACCAAGCCCCGGGACCTCCACTCCTAGCAGGTCCAGCAGGTCCTGCTCCCTGTCCAGAATACCGGACCACCGGTGCATCAGCTGGTTATTGGTGCGCCGGACACCAGAGCAGCGAAACACTGCCCGATGCACCTTGCCCCACCGCTGCCGACGCTCCCGGAGCCCGTACCCGGTCCCAGGCCTGCCGCCTGCTGCCAGGGTTAAGGGGAGGTGGCGCTGCACAAAAAAAACCAGTGCGGCCACCTCCGCCTCACCAAATAAGGCCCGTGCCTGCACCCCTTTTTGGCGCCGCCTTCCGCAAGGAAGGCGGTCGCGGCTCTGGCTACGGCTACGAGCCCTGTAGCCCTTTGCCATGGTTCTGGGTAGGCGGGGAGGGCGGAAAAGAAAAGGTAGGAATTAAAAAAGTAAGTAAAAGAAATGAAAAAGCAGGTAATAGAAAAAGAGTGAAAAAGTAGTGAAAAACACACAAAAAGTAGAAAAAAACTCAAAATATAGAATTAGGAAAATAGAGCGATAGATAATAAATAAAAAAGATCAAAAAAAAGTTTCCAGAAACAAAGGATTGAAAAGATAGAGGGAGGATTGAAAAGCAGGCCCAGAACCATAGCAATAGAGTGAAAAACAAGATGGCCGCGCCCATTGAGACCGCATGGGCAAGTTTGCGCGATATTTCAACCCCGAGCACGCAAAAAGCGTCGCGAACACGTAATACGCGTTCCCGAACAGGAAATATTTATCGCGAACGGGCGGGAGCATGCAATACGCGACCCGGAACAGGAAATAAGCATCGCGAGCGGGCGGGAGCATGCAATACGCGACCCGAAACAGAAAATAACCATCGCGAGCGGGCGGGACAAGTGAAAAACAAGATGGCTGCGCCCATTAGCGACCTCATGGGCAAGTTAGCGATATATTTCCCCGCGAGCATGCAAAAACACATCACGAACGGGCGGGAAAAGCAATTCCGAGTCTTCGTGGAATATCTGCGTGCTCACGGAGATTTTAACAATTTCGCGGAGATTTGCGTAACGCGACTACACAAATTCCGCCCACCCCTACTTTAAATAGGAAAAGAGCAAGAATAGACTGTTAAACTGTTTAAAAAAAAAAAAGGTAGGAGATTTGATACAATAATATATTTGACACAATAATATATACTCTTCCCCATAATGTCTCTTAACCCCAATATTAACCTAGAAGGTAAGCTTGAATCCAAGGTATCTAAGGCCATGGATAAAGTTATGGACTCATTTAATGAGACCATTAATAAAAAAAAATGAAATGCTGTCAAGGGCATGGCCCTCCACTAGTACTGCGCATACTTTTGGCGCCAAAGAAGGGGCAAGTTAAGGCCCCAAAGAAGAGAGCCGCAACAGAACACCCTGTTGAAAGTGCTAAAAAGACAAAGAAAACAGGGAAAGCAGCTCACTGACGCTTCTCAGGCGGTGACCAGAATGATGCCTTGGCATCACAGAAGGGCAACAGACAAACCCTGACCTCCCTATACACATTGACAGCGATGAGCACGATGAAGCGGAGATAGATCTCTCCTGTTCATCAGCTTTTGATTCGGACGATGAGAACATGGGAGATAAAACGTTGGGAAGCACCGAAGAGGCAAGCAAGGCCTCAGGCTCAAAAATGGGCATTACCGACCCCTTCGGGGAGGATATGTTTGATCCCTTGCTAATCAAACACCCCTTATCCCCAGAATGGTTCCCCTCCCAACATGTAGCGGACTACATTAGTTTCTGGCTCAGAAGAGAAATTCCTAAGGAAGTCAGCTCAAGATTGAGGTCTGAGTGCCCACGCCTGTCCCTTCCTGATAAAATTGCTATGGCCCCTGAACTTGACCCTAAGGACGTGGCTTTTATAGCCAAGGGAGCCAAAGACCCTAGGAAAGCGATTGACAAGAGCCTAAGATCGTGTCAAGACCGTCTCTTGGACACAGTTGGACCATTAACAAAAATGTTTGAACTGGCTGAAAATGCCTATGTTGACGGGACACCTATTGACCCTAAAGAATTACGCCAGTGGGTCCAATGGACAATCTGCCTCCTTGGCAATGCTAATACTGCCATTTCTAACGAACGGAGAAAAGGAGTTCTCCTCAAAATTGATCCAAAATTAATAGAGCTAGCAAATAAGGAAGGAGGACCCACTTCACAAGGTCTCCTCTTTGGAGAAGATTTTATTCGCAACATGGCTAAATATGTTGGGGCCTTTAGCTCTGTTCAAAAATCTCAGCGCAACATTAAAAAAGTCTTTTTTCAAGACAACATTTTTGGAAGGGCCGGGCGAATGCGGGGTTGGTTCCCCGGCCGTGAACAATCAACCTCCAGACCCTTTCTGGGACGAGGCTCAAAGTTCCAGCAATCATCTTTTTATGGAGGCCAATCTTTTTTCCCGCAAAGGCAGAGAAACCGCGGAAGACCATTCCGGGGGGCAAGAAAAAACAGAGGTTTCTCCACAGGTAAGAACCTTGAAAGACCCTTTAGGTACCCCTATAAAGGTGGGAGGGAGACTAGCCCTTTTCTCTAGGAATTGGACTATGATAACACAAGACCCGTGGGTTCTAGATACAGTCAAGGGTTACAAAATAGAATTCACAGTTACCCCCACTGAAACCAAAAGACCTCGAGAAATAACCTTCTCTCAAGAACAGAGAAAACTAGTTTCTCAAGAAGTAAAGGACCTGTTAGCCAAAGGGGCTATAAAAGAGAGCTCGCAAACAGGTTTTGTAAGCAATATATTCGTAGTGGAAAAGAAAGACAAGGATCAGAGACCTGTCATAAATTTGAAAGGCTTAAACGAATGGGTAACGTACCACCACTTCAAGATGGAGGGGATACACCTCCTAAGGGACGTCTTGAGAAAGGGAGACTGGTTAACACGTCTAGACTTAAAGGATGCTTATCTAACCATCCCGATTTGGCACCCACACAGGAAATTCCTCCAATTCACATGGGAGGGAAAACTTTGGGAATTTTTCACCCTCCCATTCGGTCTTTCTTCAGCCCCTTGGTGCTTCACCAAGGTCTTGCGTCTGGTGGTAGCATGGCTAAGGGAAAGAGGCGTAAGGTTAATAATTTATCTGGACGATATCCTTATAATGGGTCAATCCAAAATGACGGTATCTCGTCATACGGATCTTACTATCCAGCTACTTCAACATCTAGGCTTCGTAATAAATACAAAAAAGTAATGTATAACACCAAGCCAAGGAACTCAGTTTCTGGGCTTCATGGTCAACACTCTGACTGCAGAACTGAAATTACCAAGGGAAAAGATAAAGAAACTTCGGAAAGAGCTCAGAAAGATACTTTCAATGGAATTTTTTCCCTTGAAGCTTTTAGCCAGGATCCTGGGTTTCCTTTCCTCAACCATCCAGGCAATTTTACGGGCCCTCTACATTACAGAGCCCTTCAGAGGCTGAAAGCGAAAGCTCTCAGAACGAATCTCTCGTACTCACAAATGACATGCTTAGATCAAGACTCGAGGAAAGAACTGACTTGGTGGCTAAAGAATTCGGAAGCTTGGAATGGCAGAGCCATCTTTGGGGAAGCCCCAGAGATAATAATAGAATTAGATGCAAGTCTAGAAGGATGGGGTGCCACATGTGGCGACTCATCAACAGGGGGTCGTTGGACACTACACGAGAAAGAACTACATATCAACTGCTTGGAACTTTTGCGGTTCGAAGCTTCACCCAGAATTTAATGAAATGTTGCATAATGCTGCACATGGACAATGTCTCTGCAGTGAAATACATCAACAAGATGGGGGGACCACACTCAAAGGGTCTTACGGAAATAGCGAAGGGTTTTTGGAACTATTGCTTGAACAAAGGACTCTCTGTTACAGCGGAGCACATTCCTGGTTTGAACAATGGCGTAGCGGACTGGTTCTCAAGGAATTTCAAGGACTCCAGCAACTGGAAACTAGACAGAGAAGTATTTATGATAATCCAAGACAAATGGGGTCCCTTCGGGACAGATCTTTTCGCGGACAGGCTGAACACTCAGTTGAAGAACTTCTTCAGCTGTAAGCCGGATCCTCAAGCATCAGGGGTGGATGCCTTCCTCCAGGATTGGAAGGGCTTAAAGCCATATGCCTTCCCGCCGTTTGTCATGCTTCCACGTCTCCTCTTGCATGCTCGTCATTACTTACAGAACATGGTAGTGATAACCCCTCTTTGGAGGTCCCAAGCATGGCTCCCAGTCATTTTAGAGATGACTGTGGACTTTCCACTTCTAATACCGCCTTTCAAGCAAATACTTCTGGGTCCAGAAGGTGAATCTCATCCTCTCATAGACCAAGGTCTAATGGTTCTGACGGCCTGGAAGATTTCAGGCGACAATGGAAAATCCCAGGGCTTTCGCAAGATGCTTTCCAGCTCATATCTGAGTCTTGGGTATCTGGAACAAGGAAGGCATATCGACTGGCATGGAATAAATGGGTTCGCTGGTGTATTCAACGACACTACGATCCCGTTTCAACTGATTTAGTTCACGTAGTAAACTTCCTATTGGAATTGTTTGCTTCTGGCCTAACTTACAGAACGGTTAATGTCTATAGATCAGCAATAGCTGCGGGTCATTCCTTAGTTGATGGTGTCTCGGTGGGACAAAACCTTTTAACAAAGAAAATTATGAGAAGTATGCGGGTTCTTAATCCTCCAACCCAAAAATATATGGCCTTATGGGACGTAAGAAACATTTTACAACTTATATCCTCTTGGGGAGATAATGTTAACCTTTCTCTTAAGTGTATCTCCTATAAGCTTACTGTGTTGCTTTGCTTAGTTTCTTTCAGACGAACCTCTGATGCTAAGGCATTAGATGTTACTAGCAGGGCTTACCAACCTGAGGGAGTTTGTTTTTACCTTAAAAAGGACAAAAACTATGTAATCTTCAATTTTCTACCCTTTCTTCTCTCTGAATGAAAGTCTATGTGTTGTCAAATGTCTAAAAGAGTATGAAAAGAGAACTGCTAGTCTGAGAGGAGTTGGAACTCAACTACTGATCTCTCACAGATCCCCCCATAAAGCAGTTTCATCTCCCACGCTTGCAAGATGGGTGAAAGAAGTGATGAGTGAGAGTGGTGTCGATGTGTCTATCTTCGTAGCACACTCTCTCCGAGGTGCATCTGCTTCTAAAGCGTTTATGCTAGGTGGTGGGCTCCAAGATATTCTTAGAGCCGCTGACTGGTCAAATGAAAGTATGTTTAAAAAATGTTACTTTAGACCAATCAATAATGTGATTGAAAACGTGCTTAATTCACTTTAAACTTGCATAATGTTGGCCTCCGTGTCATGCCATAAAATTTTGATTTTTCACAGCCTGGTGGGCAGAATATTTGGATTTTATTAAGGACACAGAGGCTAAGATTATCCCTCCACTTGTTAACCCTCCCTGGGTTTCATTTTTTTGACCTATTGTGTCTCTTTTTCTTCTAGAATAAGACGTCTATGGATTGTTATTGATTGAAGTGACTCTTTCCACGTCATTTTGAAGTTATGTTTCTTTGAGCTTATTTCTTGTTCACAGCACTGGACAAAGACAAAGAAGGAAGATGGATGTGTGCTCATGGACTATATACTATAATGGAATGTTGTTTTAAGTTCTATATTCTCTTCATTGTTACTGCTGAGCTGTGGCAATAAAGGAGATTTGCATAATCTTAGCCTCTGTGTCCTAAATAAAATGCAGATTTTCTGCCCACCAGGCTGTGGAAAATCTAAATTTTCCTCACCTTTCTTCATGGGCAAGTGAGCTTTTTTCAAATGAATTCCTTGACCAAAGGTGTAGGTTTAATTTTGTGAACACTGCGAGTTTCTTAAGGTGTGTGTTGAAGCCTTATACACTTATTATCTATGGCCAAGAGTAAGCTTATTTGAAAAGCCAGGGCACTGCCTTCGCAATAGCAAAGATGACTCTGCTGCAACACTAAGCTGCACTGGTCTCCAGAGACACAAAAAATGAACTGGGCTACAGATAAGCGGGCAGCAGTGAGCAACGTCTGCTCCCTGTTTGCGATTGTAAACAGGTCCTAAGGGCAGTTGTGAGCTACTCAGTTCTCCTTAAACCACAGCATTTAGCAGGCAATGGAGGACCAGGACAGCATCATGTTTACAATTGTGAGCTACCCCTATTCTCCATGGCTAGCAAAATGATGAGGGAGACCCTGCATTGGGTCTGAAATTGCAAATAGGATACTATCCCTAGCTGACCAATCCTTAGTCGTGTTCAGCATATCGAAAGTCACTGAGCTTACTGTTGTAATGTACTAATTAGCCAATGCACTCTCCCTACAGAGGTTCTCTGCCTGGCTGCTCAGCCTATGATGAGGTCATATAGAATGTTGAGTGTGTTTGGATTGAAGGGAGAATCAGTTGGTGTGGAAGGGCTGAGCAGCGAGGATCCTGCTCCTGGTGGGGCACTTTAATGGATCAGACTAACATCCTGTAACCTGTAACCAAGAAGTGATCTTAAGAATAAATCTACTACCTTTCCTACAAGACTAGCCTGCGCATCATTCTTCGTTTTAACACTGGCGACGAGCTGAAAGAACCTACATGAGCTACTTTGAATGGACTGGTACCTAAGGAATAGAAGAAGCGCATTTGGAAGAAGCAAGCTGGCACTCTTGAAGCCCCACCAGTGACCAAAGACCGGTCGGCCCCATCGTGGATGTGCCAGTGCTTGCTGAACGTGGGTAACTGAGTAACTAGACTAACAGAAGTTCCTGATATTTCTACAACTCCCTTATGTTTTCCTCATCACTTGTGTCTGGTCAGCCCTAACCTGGACCTGCCAGTTCCTGCTGTTACTACTGTGAGCCTGCTGACACCCTGCCTTGGATAATCTGTTCCTGTTTTGCTGCGATGCGTTCCAACTGCCATCCTACCAAGTGCTCCTGTTGCTGTTTTAATGGATAAGAGCTGATATTTCTACTTGGTTCCCCTGGGTTTTCAAACTGTTACTGGGAGGATTGGCAGTAACGACTGGTGCTGGGAATTGGCAGCAGCTGACTGTTTTGGGAAAACAGACAGACAGGTGTCTTGGGATTGATGTGTTGAATGACTTGGAGCACATTTTCTAACGTTCATGCGCCACTACTGGACATCTGCTCAGGTATTGTGTGGTGAATTTGGACTTCACGTTGCTTTTCGCTGGGCGCAGTTCAACTGTCACGCTATCTTTGAAAAGGAAAAGAAAAAAAACAGTGCACGAGCCGGGTAACGCGCTTAAGGCTTACCTGCTTCGATCGTCGCGAGGAGCAGCTCCGTGGCCATTCAGACGTTCTTGAGTGTTTGGCTGCTTCTGCGGTGCTCACTGACGTTGTCCAGCACTGGCGTACCGTGAGCCACCCGGTGCAGCGTGCGCTGCGTGCCGCCATTTTGGGTTTGGCGTTCCAGATTTACTTTGTTTCCTGCTGTTTCTGGCATGCATTTCAATCGTGTTGCCAACCACGTTTTCCCGCTTTGCCAACCACGCATCGTCTTGTCAGTTCCAGCAAAGTTATTGAATATGTCGTGGTTTCGAAGCACCAGTATGTCACACGTACTGTCTAAATCTGCGGTTTTCCTCCTTGGTCTGAGTGTTTCTTGAGATGGCATTTTCCTTCATCCTGGTCCTTTCGGGGAGCGTGTGGAAGCCTTGTTCAACCATCGATGATTCTCTTGCTTCATTCATGGTAAAGCTCATGACTTTGCTTATCATCGTGTGCAAAGTTGGATGTTATGTACTGGTAATACAGAATTGCAGTTGTATTTTGGACAAGGACTTCGGGTGAGAGATCGCTCACCGGAATATAGACTTACTATTTGTTATGTTCATCGCTAGGCAGTTCTGCAATTGATGGGGTTGTTTCTGCAAGCTATTTGGGTTTCCACTTAAATGTATTATGCTACTTTTAGTCCCCATGTCTTTTGGGTGGTGATTATCCTTATACTGTTTTGTGGGGTTGTGAGTGTCTTTTGATTGTTTTCTGGGGTAGGGAGTGCCCCAGTTATGTTCCTCAGGGTGGTGTGTACCCTGTTACGTGAGGTTGTGGGGCGGTAAGTTGGAGTGGAGGTGTTGGGGTGGTGAGTGCCCCAGTTCTATGGTCAAGGGTGGTGAGTGCCCTGTTGTGTTGAGGCTTTGGGGTGGTGAGTGCCCCAGTTTTGGGTTCATAGGTTAGTGCGTTCCTTGTTGCGCCTGTGTATTTTCTGAATTCCATGTTTTGGCCAGTATGTTTTGGGTTTAAGCATAGTATGTTGCAAGAGTGTCATGACTGTGTGCATCTGTGCTAGATTTTCTGAATTTCATGTTTTGGCCAGTATGTCTCGGGTTCAAGGATACCCTGGATTGTCATGGGTTTAAGGATACCCTAGATTTGGGTTTAAGGATACCCTGGATTTGCCTTGGGTTTAAATATACCCATAGAGTGTTTTGAGAGTGTTTCGAGTTTAAGGTTACCCTGGTTTTGCTTTGGGTTTAAGGTTAACCTGAATTGGTTTGTGTTATAATTACCCTGTTTTGGTATGGGTAGAGTCTTATTCCTCTTCTTTGAGGTAGACCTATCCTGCCACTAGTATGTGCAGTTGAGGGTTGTAGATCCCTGTTCTGCCGCAGTCTTGTGCCTTAGTTTATGGCGCAATGGATACTCCGTGTGGTGTGGGTATTTTACCCGCAGTGTTGTGTGAGTTATGGTGGATAGCATCCATTGTTTTTAAGAATGTATTTCTTTACCTTGCATTCCTTGTTGTTTATGATCATTATAAGGGGGAGATGTGTATAATGTTTATTATTTTATGCATCCTCCTTTGCTGTCATTGTATGTTTTATGCATTTGATTGTTTATGATCATTATAGGAGGGGGGTGATGTATAATTATTTTGTTGTTAATGCATCCTCCTTTGCTGAGATGTGTGTTTTATCACCTTCATACATTTTGAATGTTTTCGATCATTATAAGGGGGGAGATGTGTTGTAATGTACTAATTAGCCAATGCACTCTCCCTACAGAGGTTCTCTGCCTGGCTGCTCAGCCTATGATGAGGTCATATAGAATGTTGAGTGTGTTTGGATTGAAGGGAGAATCAGTTGGTGTGGAAGGGCTGAGCAGCGAGGATCCTGCTCCTGGTGGGGCACTTTAATGGATCAGACTAACATCCTGTAACCTGTAACCAAGAAGTGATCTTAAGAATAAATCTACTACCTTTCCTACAAGACTAGCCTGCGCATCATTCTTCGTTTTAACACTTACATCTGCCCTGGGACCTTCTTTTTAAATGCAAAGACAGACCAAGGCAGTCATGTGGCTGGATTTTTTTCTGATCCAGATCCTTGCCTTTGCGCAGGTTGAGGGAGTTCTTTAACAACATCACTGCCCTAGGGCAAGTGGCAAGCCATTGCCCTTGGGCAAGTGGTGTGGGTGTCCCAAAGCCCATACCAGTACTTTGTTATAGCAGGGAGGTTAGGACACACAAAGTCTCACTCTCTGTCAATAAGGCAGTGGGCGGGAGGGTGCCATAATTTCCCTTGGCAAGGCAGGGAGTCTTAAGGCCTTTCTGTCCAGCCCCTGGCTAGGAAGTCCCATGAGCTTATCCAAGGCATGGGTCATGAGAAAGCCCATTTGTCGGAAATGGCCCTTCTTGTGGGGTTACCCCAAACTTTTTGCCTTCCTCCTATTTTCTGACCTTCTTTTTGTTGGCTTTAGGACTCTGGCCACTTTACCCTGCTAACCAGTGCTAAAGTGCATGTGCTCTCCCCTCGTAAACATGGGATAATTGGTTTACACCTGTTTGGCATAATTGATTTATTTGTAAATCCTTTGCAAAGTGCAGTACCATAAATGGTACTAGTGGGCCTGCAGCACTCATTGTGCCACCCACAGAAGTAGCCTTTCAAACCTGTCTTAGGCCTGCCACTACAGGAACTGTGTGTACAGTTTACTGCCACTTCGACTTGGCATTTAAAACAACTTGCCAAGCCTTAAACTCCCCTTTTATTACACATAGGTCACCCCTAACGTAGGCCCTAGGTAGCCATATCTGCAGGGTGCTTTGTAAGTAAAAGGTAGGGCATGTACTTATATGACTTGCATATCTTGGTAGTGACAAACACCTTATTTCGTTTTTTATTTCTGTGAGGCATACTCCTCTAATAGGCTAGCATTGGGAATTTCCTTATATGCTTTAAAGTGGTTATTCCTGATCAGAAAAGAGTAGCTTTCATATGTTTAGAATGGTAATGATAAACCCTCCTTACTGGTTGGATTTCGCATTACTATTTTAGAATTGCCACTTTTAGGAAGTGGGCATTTCTCTGGTCTTATAACTCTTTGTGCCTGACAGCTTGTCTCTAATACAGGTCTGGGTTGGGTGACAGCTACACTTTGTGCATTCCCTCTTGACAACCACATCACAGGAAGGGCTGGGTATGACAGGGGACACACCTACATTCATCTGCTTTCAGATACCCTTCCTGGGCCTTACACACTTGCATCTGAATAGGTAGTATACTGCCCTCACGCAAAAGGCTGATTTGCCCTCTACCGCTAGTCTGGAGCCAGGTCTGGGTTGAAAGGGATACTTGTTCACTTCAGAGAGTTCCTTTGAAGTCACCCCCTACATAAAAGGTATTTTTCGGTATAAGTACTGGGGTTCTGACCCCATCTAATCAGATACTTCCGGATCTTGACCTGGAACCCTATCGGAAGAACTGCTGTACTGCTTAAAGGACTCAACTAGAATGCTTTTCTGGAATGACTGCTGCCTGCTTGTTGCCCTGCTGGTTGCTGGTCTCTGACTCTGCTGAAGGAGAGATGAGCTCTACCTTCTATCCAAGATGATCTCCAAGGGCTTGTTGGCTTGCCTCCTGTTAACTGAAGTCTCAGGGACACAAAAGACTTCCTGCAATTCTACTATTGCTGCTGAACTCTGCTGTCTGTGAATCCTGCCCTTGCCTGAGGTGCCCTCTCCAGTTCTGAGCCTAAGAAGTGGGTGCTACAGCTATTTTACTACAAAATCGACACAGTGACGACTTTGTGCTGATCGGAACTGACGCATTCTCCTCCAACGCCAATGTAGTAGCTGATCGATGACATACCCTTGATGGACTGTACGGCTCGATATTGATGAGCGCCTGCATTGCAAAAGAGGTCAACACAAACTTCCCATTGACTGCACGGATGAGCGTCAACGCTCGCTTCCATCCTCGGATCAACGATGACATGGCACCTACTTGACTCCTCGCCTCGGGTCTTCAACATCGACACTTTGCTCAATCCAAAGTACTTAGTTAGCGGGACCTGTCTGAGTCCTGTAGCAGGCCTGCCCTCAATCGCGGTTGGCCTGAACTTTGGATTTGCACCAGCCCTTCGTGACCTTAAGTAAGCTTTTAACACTACTTACTTCTAAGCACTTTACCTCATGTATTCTTTTAAAATTAAATATCTTGACTTCTGCCTATTGGATTTTTGTCATTGTGGTCTTGTTTTTATATAATATAATAATCTATTTTTATAAATCTGTGTGGAATCTTTTTGTGGTGTATTCATTATCTTACAGTGTGTGCATATTGAATAAATGGTTTACACATTGCTGGCTGTAGAGATGCAGGTCAAGTCATTCTCACTCCTGGGCAAGGAGGGAAGCAGGCAATGGGGCAGGTCACAGCAGAGCAGGAGTCCAGCAGAGCCCAGCAAAGTGAAAGGCTTTTCAGCAGCATAGTGATCCTTCTTCCTGGCAGAATGTCTTCAGGTCTGGACATGTACTGATTTGGTGGTGTCAGGGGTCCAGTACTTATACCCAGTTGTTCCTTTGAAGTGGGGGAGACTTCAAAGAGAGGCATTTGAAGAGTACAAAGTCCCTGCCCTTCCTGCCATTGCTCCAGACCCACTACAGGGGGGTATGCAGCTCTTTGTGTGGGGACAGGCACAGCCCATTCAGGTACAAGTGTCAGCTCTTCCCTCCCATCCTGCCTAGGATGACCAATCAGGATGTTAGTGGCCCATCAGGCACACTTAAGCTCCCTTTGTGTGCGGCTGACTAGAGGTAATGCACAAAGCCCAGCTGTCATCCACCCCATATATTCATTCAGAGACAGGCGGAGGCACAGAATGTTAAAGTCAGAAAATGCCAACTTTATAAAAGTGGCATTTTCAGACTTGCAACTTAAAATCCAACTTTACCATGAGTTGTGATTTTAAATTGTGATCCTGGAGACACCAAACTCAAAATATCCATATTTTACCAATTGAGAATTGTTCTTAAAAATTAAATAAGGTAATGCAAATGTTAACCTAAGGGAGAGATAAGCCTTGCAGTAGTGAGAAAGGAATGTAATCATTTTCACTACCAGGACATGTAATACCTTAAAGCAAGTGTCCTACTTTTTAAATACACTGCACCCTGCCCATAGGGCTGTCTAGGGCCTACCTTAGGGGTGACTTATATGTATTAAAAAAAGGAAGGTTTGCGCCTGGCAAGAGGGTCAATTTGACAGGTCAACATGGCAATTTAACATTGCACACACAGGCTTAGCAATGTCAGGCATCAGACATGTTTAAAGGGCTAATAAAGTGGGTGGCACAATCAGTGCTGCGGGCACACTTGTATCATTTAATTTACAGGCCCTGGTCACATGTAGTGCACTTTTCTAAGTACTTATTAGTAAATTAACTTTGCCAATTGTAGATAAGCCATTGTTAATATGTGTTAAGTACAGACCACATGCACTTTAGCACTGGTCAGCAGTGGTGCAGTGTCCAGAGTCCTAAAGCCAGAAAAACAGGAGGTTAGAAGGCAAAAAGTCAGGGGAAACCACACCAAGGAGGACAGATATAACACATGTCCCCCACAGCTGAAAGTGGGGACAGCTATCCGACTCCTTGGGATTTCTCTTCAGTAAGATGACAAAAACATGGAGAGACCATCCGCATTGGCATGGTCTATTCCAGGATGGTCTTCCACCGTAATGTCCATCCCCTGCAAGGGAGATGGACTGCCTCAATGGTTTGGGATTCTCACCCCCATTTGAATTTACCATCTGAGGGGCCTGTGGTCTATTTGAACCTGGATGTGAGTCCCAAACAAGTATGGCCTTCAGTGCCCAGACCACAGCAGAGGTTTCCCTCTCTATTGCGCTCCACATCTGTTCACCTGCGAAGTAGCCTCCTATTGATGAAGGCTACTGGCTGATCCAAGCACTCTTCATTTAGCTGTGAAAGAATGGCCCATGTGACGTGCTCTGAGGCGGCTGTCTGCACAACAAACTCTTGGGAGAAATTAGGGGCCTTCAGCAGAGGTGATGTGCACATGGCTTCCTTCGGGGCCTCAAACGTTTTCTGGCACACCTCTGTCTAGTTACCAAAGTAGAGAGGGAGGCAGAGGTAGAGGCTTGGTTTATCCTCCTAACAGTTACGTTATTTAGACAAAAATCGAATATATCGAAGAAAACCTGCCCTTAGGGATTTAGATAGGATACAGCAAGAATTTGTTGTAATCCCTCGTCTGGAAAAAAGACTTTTTTTCTAGAGACCCCTCAAACACCGGGGTTTCCCCTAGGTGGCATGCTTCATCATTGGGGTTCCTCTCAATCCTCGACGGATTGAGATGTGCTGCGACTTGTGAATTACGTAGGAGCACTTTTTATTGTAGACTATGTGTAGTGCAGAATGTGGAGTGGAAAGGGAAAAAAAATTAAAAATACCTAACTAGTTGGCCACTCTTTTATTCCCCGCCCCTAGTTGGTATGGGTAAAAATCAGGGGTCGTTTACTGAGAAGAAACCTGACCTTAATGAGTCTGGTTGTCTCAGTAATGTGTTTTTGTCAACATGTTTCGAGCTCTTCATCAGGACACCACGGGGTCCAGCCCTGTGTGCACCACTCCTAGTGAATCCTGTACTAAGGACACAAACCATGCACACCTAATGCGCACTGTATACATACGGTTCTAGTGATTAATCCGTGTCTATAATTAGAAAGCAAAAAGATATATTAAAAACAGTGACCTGTCAGCCATGCTGGCAGGTCGCATTAGCATGATTGTGCATGCAACTATCTAAATATTGCACCCGTGTATTGTGGGTGCTCATGTGGTCTATCCTATGTGCTCAAATAGTGTCTCATGAACATGCCACACACTGTAATGGGTGACACCACTTGTAAAATAGCACTCGTGAAACAAGAAACCACGTGACAGTACAACATAAAACATAGAAAAGATAATCCATGTGACGTACTTCTGTAGATGCTATATTATTGCATCATGGTCAAAGCCAGGGGTAGAGGGTTTGGGGGAAAAGGTCTATATATCATGTACTCTTGTTGCTAATTAACAGGTGGGTAGCATACTCCATCTATAGGAAAAAAGGAAGAAGCCCGCCACCACTTACTTCGTCAAAGCCGCCTCTGGTACAGTAACCTACTTCTCTCCCTGGAGACCGCATACTAACTGGTGCATGAGCCGTTTCCATTTACAAAGCCCGTCCTAACCATGCGGCGGGAAAAAAACTGCCCTGTCATTCTGCTTCGTAGTTCTAGACCGCTTGGTTAGTTAAAAAATGGCTGCTGTTGCCGGAGTAGTGGCAGTGCCATGTTGGGAGAATTCCCCTCCTGAAAAACATTAAGTTACTGGAAATGTATGAGGAAAGGAGTTGATAATAAAATGTTTCACGTAATGCAGAATGCATACAAAAACATTGGGTATTACACAGGTATAGTATTTTGCCATTTCCCTGCCCAAAAAACAAGTCCTACTCGAGGTTGGTTAAATGTAATGGCAACTACTTAAGTGTGATATTACTTCATCCAGGCTACTCACTTATAATGTAGAGCAGATGGTTCCCATGTTTGATAGGTTTATTCTTATTACAGCATGCAGGTAACCATGGACGAAGCGGTCAGTATTTTACGATACATATTTAAAACTAATGGCTGCTTCGTGGGTTCTTATCAACCGCTGAGATGTCCCATTATTGGACAGATGTCATTTGAAGGATCTCTCAATGATGCATTCCCGGTGAATAGTTACACACTCTTATCATGCTCAAATGTACCATTGTTAGATAGATGTATATTAGAATCTCTCAATGAAATATTCCCGGTGTTATCCCGTATTACTAATCATGTGTCAGCAGGGGGTCACTTTTTTAAAATGTCTAGTCTTTTTAACACAATATTTTGGTGTGGGACTCCTTCAAAGTTATTGTTAGATGGGTCTCGAACTATTATGTCCTCGTGTGATCATGTACTCTAAAAAACTAGAGTGTTATACTTAGTTATAGAGACTCCTAAAGATGTCTCCACTAGTCTCAATGTTGTGCATTTTCAACATAAGAGGCCCCACGGGATATTGTCATTAAGTCCTACGGTGTCAGTGTAGAGTTTGTACACCCACTGCTGTTCTTTTTCCAGAAGTCTGTGTTCCAGATTATCACTATAACACAGGTGTTCAAGGACAACCCACTTCAACTCATTGGGTGTGTGTTGCTGTTCCTTGTAATGTGAGGACATTTTTGTGGTGACGCGCTGACATCGGTCGTTACTGCGGTCTTCGCACACTCTGGTGCTTACTTTTCTCGTGGTCATACCCACATAATGTAGGTTGCAGGGGCAAGTGATGAGATATACCACTCCTGCTGTGTAACAGTTTGTTAGCTTTCACAACTCCCAATTCATTCCATTATTGAAGGACACATTTTTGGTGGTGGTAGTAAGATGACAAACACTGCAATTCCCGCAGGGATAATGACCCTTAGGTGGTGTACCTAGCATGGTTTGGTTCCTTTCTCTGTTGGTTCCTGATTTCGGGCGTGTATGTACCAAAATGTCTCTCAAATTCCTCCCCCTTCTGTGGGAGAACATAGGTTTTGGGATGTTAAGTTGCCCACTGTTCTAAATTCACCAATGTTTTCCAATGATGTTGGTGACTCGATCTGAGGCTATGTTAAAGGTAGTTATGCAGATTGGTCTCTTGTCTTCAACAGTGTTCTGTTTGTGGCGTGTTTCCAGCAGAGAATCTCTGTGATTATTCACTGCTAGTGAACCAAACCATGCTAGGTACACCACCTACGGGTCATTATCCCTGCAGGAATTGCAGTGTTTGCCACCTTACTACCGCCACCAAAAATGTGTCCTTCAATAATGGAATGAATTGGGAGCTGCGAAAGCTAACAAACTGTAACACAGCAGGAGTGGTATATCTCATCACTTGCCCCTGCAACCTACATTATGTGGGTATGACCACGAGAAAAGTAAGCACCAGAGTGTGCGAACACCGCAATAACGTCCGATGTCAGCGCATCACCACAAAAATGTCCTCACATTACAAGGAACAGCAACACACACCCAATGATTTGAAGTGGATTGTACTTGAACACCTGTGTTATAGTGATAATCTGGAATGCAGACTTCTGGAAAAAGAACAGCGGTGGGTGTACAAACTCCACACTGACACCGTGGGACTTAATACAATATCCCGTGGGGCCTCTTACGTTGAAAATGCACAACATTGAGACTAGGTGGAGACATCTCTAGGAGTTTCTATAGCTAAGATAACACTGGTTTTTAGAGTACACGATCACACAAGGACATAATAGTTCGAGACCATCTAACAATAACTATGAAGGAGTCCCACACAAAATATTTTGTTAAAAACTAGACATTTTAAAACAGTGACCCCTTACACACATGATTAGTAATACTGGAATAACACCGAGAATATACCATTGAGGAGATTCTAATATACATCTGTCTAACAATGGTACATCTGAGCGTGATAAGAGTGTGCTACTATTCACCGGGAATGCATCATTGAGAGATCCTTCAGATGACATCTGTCCGATAATTGGACATCTCAGCGGTTGATAAGAACCCACGAAGCAGCCATTAGTTTGAAATATGTATCGTAAAATACTGACCACTTCGTCCACGGTTACATGCATGCTGGAATAAGAACAAACCTATCAAACATAGGAAGCATCCGCTCTACATTATAAGCCAGTAGCACTGGTTGAAGTAATATCACGCTTAGGTAGTAGCCATTATATCTTACCAACTCGAGTAGGACTTGTTTTCTGGGCAGGTAAGCGCTAGAGATACTGTACCTGTGTAGTTCTAATGTTCTTGTATGCATTCTACATTAGGTGAACATTTTAATATCAACTCCTTTCTCATACATTTCCAGTAACTTAGGGGGATATTATCAACAAACCGCGATAATTATCGCCAAGCGCGATAAGTGTCCTTTTTTTTATCGCCGTCGATACCCGGATCTTATCGCCGTGGTAGCGATGTATTAACAACACACCGCTACCCAGCGATAGCAATCAATCCAGCGTAATGGACGGCGATACATCCTGCGCGCCGGCGATAATAAAAAGCACGCTAAGCACAGAAAAGTAGCGATAGGCCAAATAGCTCCGAAATCGGCCGGGAAATTGGCAGCAGGCCTGCATGTCACACTAATCAAGCGCCAAAATTCCCAATAAAAGGCCAACAAGCAGGGGGAAAAAAAAAATTTGAGAATACACCAGATCCCAGGAGAGACACAGAGGAAGCCGGGACAAGTGCTGAGCCCACAAACAACGCCCCAGTTAGCCAGGAGGAGCAGACAGAGACCCAGGAGAAGGCCAAGAGGAAGAGGAACCCCAGGTTCAGTCACCAGGAAAATCAGGTCCTGTGTGGCCTGGTGGCTGAACATCAACAGGAGCTATTCATCAAACGCTCAGTGCCATTGTCCAGAAAAAAGAAATATGGGGAAGACATTACGGACAAGGTGAATGCTGTTGGAGAGAGGAAGAGGAGGACAGTGGACGAGGTCAGGAAGCGCTGGAATGATAGTAAGAAAAATACCAAGGAAAAAATAGCAGCCAACCGGAAGGCAGCAAATACGACCAGAGGTGGGAGTCCAGCGCCCCAGCTGGAGCTGGATGAGATGGAGGAAATGGTGGCCCAAGTCATCACTGATGAAACGGTGGTCGGAGTGCCGGGTCAGGACACTGTTGAATGTGAGCAGACATAACCACAGGGTGAGTACCAACCATGGAGTGGGTGGATGGTGGTGGATGGGCACAATGGCACTCATGCACAAAAAATTGCATTGCAGACACACAATCACTGTGGATCAGGTCCCAGATAGCCCTGTGCATGGTGGCATGGACACAGATCACCTGACTCAAGCCAAAACCTTGCAAGACACATATTCCCATGCACCCAGACTTTGAAATGTGCACCGTAAAGTCAGCCAAAAACAGTCCAGGTACAACATCAGATTACAAAATAAGGGCAACATCAATTAGGAAAGTGCCACATCACCTAGAGATGCGGAGGGCTTGCAAAATGCCCACCTTGCATCATCAGAACCCATATCCAATTCAGCAGCACAAGGCAGCATCTCCCAGACGCCCAAATGAGCATGCTGTGTGAATGTGACGGATCACGTGCACCAGTGAGCATGCCAACAACAAGCTCAGCACACCTGCAACATTGTGCATGTGTCTGACTTGTGTGCAAGGTCGTGCATGGCCATCAAGAGTGACTTTGATGGCCATACACAACCTTGCACACAAGCCAAACACATGCGCAAAGTTGCAGGTGTGTTGAGCTTGTTGTCGGCATGCTCACTGGTGCACGTGATCTGTGCATTCACACGTGCATGCCATTTAGGCGTCTGAAAGATGCTGCCTTGTGCTGATGAAGTGGATATGCGTGGTGATGAGGCAAGAGGACAATGTGACAACCTCACGCATCGCCAAGCAATATGCCCCCTTGACCGTCCATGCAATGCAGTTCTGCGTACTGCAAGTGAGCAAGCATCCAGTGAGTCTGCATACTGGCAACACATGCTATCTCCCAAAAAATGACCATGTAGGCCAATGGCTAAAATAGTCATATGACTAAATGCACACACATTGTGAATACATAGTGACTGCAGCAGGGAGGTCTAAGGCAGTCACGTGTTAATACAAGCGCATGACCCCTGAGAAGCTACCCCCTCTGGACATACTGTAAGTACAAATGGGAGGTTGATGTAGGGAGAGAGAATCCGGAAAGGGCTTGGGCTGAGATAGTGGAGCGGGCGTGGAAGAGCACCAGCAATGCCTGCTTCCAAATGCACCATTTCCATGTCACACATCGTGCTTACCTCACACCGCCAAAAATAAAAACATATATCAACACTGACTCAGATGAATGCCAGAGGTGTAGGGGTGAAGGGGCAGACTTCCCTCAAATGCACAGGAAGTGCCCACTCCTGGCTGCTTACTGGAATGACGTACTTGCACTATTGAAGGTAGTGACGGATAGGGAATTAGATATGGCATTGGGGACATGTATACTGCATTGTTTTCCCCACACAGCTAAAACTAAAATCACCACCAAGTTCATAGATTCGGGACTGGTGGTTGTCAAGAGAGAAATCACGAAGCACTGGAAGGCGAGTGGGCCCCTGAGCTTAGATCGCTGGAAGATAGATTTCATCTTATGTGCGGACTGTGATGGAATGGTTCGGCTACAATTGGCAAAGAGGATGGGGAGAGATGGAGCACCCGAGGCAGCTAGAGCGTGGGGACACTTGGTGGGACGATCAAAAGAACCAGACGCTGAAAGTGATGATGACGCTGACCTGGGAGAGCTGATGACAGGGGAGGCCCCCTCCAGCACGTAGAAGTAGCCATGTGCCACCATTAGCGATATGCAAGATACGTGAATCCAAAGTTGCAGCCTGCACAAGGTTCAATTGTTTACCTTTTTGAGATCACTAATCACGCATTACTAGTGGTTTATCGATGAGTGCAGAGTAATGGGGGATGTGACATGCCTGGAGGAAGGGGTATTGGAATTTAGGGCATGGATAGATTTAGTAGGAATAGTCAAGTTCCTCAATCTAGGACCCATAGAGTATTGGACATAGCTCCCTTTGTTACATGAATCATATTTTCCAAGGACATTGCGGAAACGTGCCTTAAGGTTGAGCTGAGATCCTCTGTTTGTATAATTGTATATTAAGATCAGTGGAGGGGACTAGGTCTGTGATTTGGGAGATGTCAATGCCCTGCTTCCTAAAACTTCATCAGGTTTAATTTTAATGTAAATTTTTTTAAAAAGGACTAAATGCACACATGCTGCAGACTTTACTCATGGGGCAATGTTATGCAATGAGCAGGGGGAAATACCTGCAACACCACGGTACATGAGACAATGCATATCAGCAATGTGTTTCACAAAGCTGTACTGCTTCACTCGCTGTTGTGACAAACTCACACAACAACAATGTCCCCGTAAAGAAGTATGCCAAACAAAGTATGACCACAAGCAAGGATAGCAAATTTGCAAACAACAACTAAAAAGGCCAAATGGCACACTCAATCATAAGGTCACATTTCACTCACCCACCCCCAAGTGTACACATCTGTCATACTGAAAACAGCATTCGTCCTCTGTCACCATTTGAGTTGGCCATCCACGATCATGTGCATGTAAACACATCTGTTTGGTAAGTCAACTGTGTCAGTGAACAAACATCCAGTAATGTCAAATCATCACACACGCATAAGCCAGGACTTGAAAATCTTGAACCAGGACAGCATGTATCATCCATGTCATCAGCTGCGTGGCACATACACAAATACACATCACCATGCCATTTGCATCTGTTGTGAGGGTGGCACTGACAAGGCCTGAGCAACATAAACACGCATCTGTAAATCAACTCAAAGCAAAAATCCTGCAACAAACACCAGTAGTGTCCCGTATAGGGGCATGCTTCCGGGCGGTGACGTGGGGCAGGGGAGGGTCAGGGGTGGGGTGTAGTAAACACCGAATACGGATGAATGCAGGTAAGTATACAGTTAAATCACTTCAAACAGATTCATTTAGCGCGCACTGCATTGCCAAATGCGATGCAGGGCGCCCAACTACATCCCTCTTATCTTTTTATATGTCCACTGACATGCATTCATCCATTTTCTGGTGTATACCACCCCCACCCTGCCCCTCCACCGCCCCACGTCCCTGCCCGGCAGCATGCCCCATACGGGACACTACTGCCACACACACACCACATGTGGGATCAAAGTTGCGGGTAATGGGTGTTGACACCGTATGAACAGACAGTAACAACTATTGCAATATATGCTGCACCACACTCAGAATGGGTAATCCAACAGAAGTTCAGCAAGCAATACATGCAAGATTGAACATGACTGACAGAATGCACACAAGACAATTCACAATAGCCCTAGCTACATAGATGCACATGTGTCACTACATAGTGCAGCCATGTCGAAAAAAGAAAGTAGTCTCTCATTGCTAATGTGCCAAAAGGGTGCCCTCCTCACACATAACTAATCTCACACAAAACACATGCACATGTGCAGTACCCTGCAAAGCTGCAGGTCTGTGAGCCACACTGACAAGGCAAGTGACAGGGCATGATGAATAGCATCCCTGCAGGACAAACATATTTACATGGTGCAGGACATCTCACTGATGTGGCGGAGTGTGGACCACCTCCTCATAGGAGCAGGTCACACTCTGACACATCCTTCTGTACACACAACCCCTGATGTGACCCAGACATCTCATGACCTACTATGCACAAGTGTCACAACTCTGGCCAACACACATAGTCACCACAGCTTACAACATCTCTGCATTGTACATTCACAGAAGTCAAAGGGTCATTGTCTGAAAGGGACGAGGGGCAGTAAAACAAAGGCAGCAGGTGCCACTGTCACACAATGCAGTGCACACACATACAAATCTGAGTACATCAACATTGACTACTAGGTGTTACGAACTGCATCACTCACACAACTGAACAGAGGACACAACAGGTAGCGCCTGTGTGTAGACACTGTCCTAAAACAAATCTCATATTGGTAAAATGTAAGATGACAATGTACAAGTACAAGCTCACACCCGTGATGCCCTTGAAATAATCAACATCCTGCTAATAATAAGCATCTCATCCAAAACTGTCAGAATGTACAGTCTCCCGCAGTCTGTTTGCAAAGTTAACTAATGCATGCTCCTACATGTAACACACTGTTAAACTGTATCTCCCATACCAATTGCAGAGGGAGAGACAACACCTCCTGGACAGCAGAATGACCCACCCCTCACCGTTGACTTGGACGATTACACCACCATCAATCAGGAGGAATTCATCCAGATGCTGGACTCCCTTGACACACAATCTACAGGAGCAGGGCAACCCAGCAGCATTGCGCAAACCCCACCCCTGCACAAACCATCCAGCAGCAGGCACCTCCCACCACAGCTGCCTCCCAGGACCTTGACGACACATATCAGGCCTTTCACCGCCATGTGCTTGAGGTCCAGCGGGAGATGCGTGACCAGGTGCGGTTGGGGTTTGAGAGCCTGGCAGCCAAAATGGACGACATGCGTGGGTGTCTGAGTCCCATCAGGGACCACATGCAGAGGATGACAGACATCCACAGCCCGCTCAATGCTCTCCAACGCTCCCTGGATGACATTGCTGTAGTCCTGACTCAGAGACTAGACCAACTGTCTCAGCAGGGTGGCTACAGTAGTGTCAGCGCAGATTTGTCCAGGCTTGCCCGGATAATGGAGAGCAGGGAGCGGCGTGAAGAACAACAGATGGCTGCCACGGCTGAACACCAGCGCAATGTAGCTGGGATCTACCAGGCCCCTGCATCTGCTCGTCACCTCAGTGCTGCCCCAAGCTCTGGCGCCAATAGTTGCTGCTGCTGGCGGCTCCACATCCTCAGCTCCGCCCCCTGATGTGTCCGTGCCTCACAGTGCTGCACCCACCACCCACATGTGAGCCACATGACACATCAGAGGACGAAGATGAGGATGATTGTGCCATTATGGTAAGGAGAACACAGAGCAAACATTGACGCCAAAAGGCCTGGCTTACCTTGGTATTCTTCTTACTATCATGCTACAGAACGACCCCTTCCATTGTCTTCCAATGTCACCCAACACTCACCTTGGACCTAGACATGGACTTCCACATCAGCTCTTTTTTTGTGACAATGACACTGCAAACTCCGCCTCTTCCCTCTGATCCGTCACTCCCAAAGGACTCTGTCTGCCCCTCTAACGGGCATAGATGCAATGTTGGGTTGAATGGGCAAGTACTGTTCCTGTCTTCCCCCTTTGTACTGTAAATAAAAATATCCTATTCACACAGATGCGTGTTTACATGACCAATCAAGCATTGAACTTCGTCAATAATTCATGTCCTGTGAATCCACAAGAAGGTCCACCAAGGGAAATACAAGCTAGGTACATGTGTCACCTGACACGGATAGGCAGTGAGATGAGCCTGTATGTGTAAAATTGCTGTGCCCACCTTGATCAGATACCACAATCTAGCAATATACCAACTTTTACCCACGTTCATTCATTAGACAGGCATGTGTGAACAAATGTGCCAGTCTGTTTCAGGACACAAGTAGTGTCACCCTGAACAATAGCAAACCATAATCTCCTGGCATATCTACTTACACTCAACATGGTGTACAAATCTTGTTGTGATGTTGCGCATTGCATATCACAACCCTAGATGTTGCACACCAGATTCACATTGATGAGGAGACCTAAGGGCACATGTCTAACATACATATATGGAACAACAAAGTCTGCCTCACTGAATTGTAGTTCACAGTGGTGACTATAGCCAAAGTGCTAAGCGTCAGTCAGCCCCTACCTGTGCACAAACAATGCCTAACAATCTTGGAGCCCTCTCATGCTGTGCCCACTGTGAGCATATTGGTCAATGTGTCTACGGATGTCTGTCGAACTGCACTTAGCATTTAGTCTGATTCTGTGGCTACATTCCAAGGGTGTCATCACAATGAGTCAATGCCAAAAGTAACAGCTGTGACGAGTGCCCATGACACTGTCGGTACAGGGAGCTATGCAACATGTCACCACTTGTGTGCAGCAGAACAGTGTGCATGCAAACAAACGTCAACTGTGACCAAAGCATAACTCAACTAATTATGGCAGTCCGAAAAGGAAGATAGTAGAAGTTAAGTCAGTATACCTTACAGTGCAACTCCTAAATAACATTTGTGAATAACCTCAATAGTAAAGTCATAACTCATTGTCACGTAACTCATGTGATTCACAAACACTGTTGTGCCATGTGACGTTACCAATGGACCCACAAATGACCTACATCTTGCATGTCATGGAGATTGAGCTGCCATGCACAGGGAGAGGTAAGGCAAAGCAAGCTGATACCCTGGCACCAAGCATCAAGTGTGCCAAGGTCTGTGCAATGTATATGGACTCAGAGCCCGGAGCATCTGATATGCATGTGTCATACGCTACATGTGTCACTCGGTGCATACATCCATATCCATGATGGCTAACTGTAGCAACTTCTATGTACTCACAATTCAATGTCCCTACATTGTGTTGTAATTTTGCAACAATGTGCAGTACAACCCTGTGCGTCACACTTAAGATGTAGAACGTCACAAAAAAATGTCCCTAGACTAAGCCATAAACCATACTTTACAATCTGTCAGCCATGCAAGTTCACTGTGCTCACATATATGGTATCCTGACACAATTCATCCTGCTAAGTAACAGGTCATGACCATAGTTACACATTCAATGATTTGGCCAGTGACGGCATGAGTTGCATACAATGGAACAAGCCCCACTCCCCCACATCATCCCTGATGTAAGTGCAAACTGACAAAATTAAATAACATTATTTATTGAACAAATATAAAATATTTAAATACCCTACACTACCACTAAGAACTAATCCTAACACTAAATCTAAACTAACTATTAAAATTTACTTAACTTAACTCCATACCCTAACTATTCCTAAACACGCAAAAACAGTTACGACATCAATCCCCCACCCAAAGGAAAATGAAACTTATCCCCAAATACCATAAAATTGTAGAAAAATATATATTAACTTAAAAACTACCACTAACTAGGCCTACCCTAAAACTACTCTACCTAAAACTAACAAAACATCACAAACACTAGCCAACACTGAAACATAAACATCGTGGCAAGGGAGAAGAGGGGGATGGGGGACAAAATGGGGAGGAATCACTGCAGTCCAAGGTGTGTCCGGATGTCATGCAAGTTCCTGTTGAGGTACAACAATTCTCTCCGAATGTCTATGAGCATGGAATTGTTTTCAGCGATCATCCTCCTGTCCGCGGCATTAAAAGGCTCCACGTGAGCTGCAGGTGCAGGTGGTATTGGCACCTGTGCGGGTGTGGTCGGAGGGGGAATGACAGGCTGAGACCCCACACTGGGACCAGAGGGTACGGGGAGGGCCTGGCTGCTGGGTTGTCCAACATCCTGCAATGCATTCCATTTTCCGGCCCTCCTGTCGTTCCGATACCTCCTCGCCATCTGTCGGAAACCTCTGGCAACCTTCTTGACATGAAGGTACCGGTCCTTGGCCACCTGGAAGGCATGTTGCTCCGCAGGTGTCATGTTGTCTGTAACATATAATAAATGTCAATTCCAGTACTTCAGAACATGTCAATGTTCACCATTAAATCGTAAATCAAAGATTAAATCAACATGTGAGCCAACACACCAGTGTAACTATGTGAAGTCAGAGATGGACGTGGTCAACCAAATATTTAAGCATGAATGATTCACTACATGCTGTGGAGACTGACATGACAGTGCATGTCGTGGAACATGTACTGTCACAACAAAATGAGACTGACACGGTCAAAACATGTCACCATTGGACACCCCCTACTGCGGTTGACATGTACAAATGCCTGGAGGAGGGAGGCATTAGCCCTCCGTGTACAGAACCACCCTCATCCTGTCCTGTGACACACTGCTGCATCTAATGCACAATGCACATGTGCACCCCTGTGTGTCCACCAGCAACTGTGTGCAGGTCATCAAGTCCGCACCAAAACAGGCACTCTTGCACAAGATTGCAAGGGTGTCTGTGTGCAGGTGTGCTTGTCAATCTATTGTAATGTCACACTACATGCACAGGAACAAGACTGGGACAGCCCTACTCACACTTCCAATCATGCAGCACACATGGGAACATGTTTGGTGTATGACCGCTTACATTGACAGGATGCGCTGTCCCTCACTCCACCATTACTAAACAATTTCTGATGTTCTGCCACTGAGAGGGGGAGACATAATTTCACCCAAATTGTCACACATGTATGTCTTGTGACCGCTGACCTCACTCCGTAGTAAATAAGAGCACGCATGCCTTTACAACGAAAACTGTTCCAATGCATTCAACATTATTACTGCACCCTGGGGTCATGTGCGTCGTGTCATTGTCATGGCTAATGTTTACACACAGATAGTGTCGTTGAGCCCTGCATTGTGAAATATGTGGGAGTTCATGTAATGCATACCTCAAGCGTGTGTTGGAAATGTGTGTGGAGTAATGTCACCAATTGTGACAGAGGAGTATGTACACATGATCCATAGTCAAGCATGGAATGTCCCCACGGACACAGCCTGCCAACACCAATGCAGTGCACAAAGATGCAATTGCAGTTAACATGCACATCTTTGATATGTGTTTGTGTAATGTGCCATTGATATGTTTGACTCTCAGCTACACACTGCCACTTCAGTGAAGCTGCTATGCAGCATACATAAGAAAGCACTGTTCAAACATGTCTCTGAGCTTGCACCCCTGAAAAGCACTGGCTCCTTGTGCACAACTTAACACCCACTGCACGCACCTTTACGATAAACACAGCATGTAAGTGTGCCTTATTGACAAGGCAGCGTAACTCAACATCGGCAATAAGCCAATGACCCGATTGCCAACACCACTTCAGTGGAAGTGACGCAGTGGCGGTGTTTGGGTATTAAAATTATGCCCCTCAATTGGAATGGGTATCACTGACTGTTGATGGGCAAACTCACAACTGTGAAACAGATGCATTGCCCCACCTTCACCTACCAATTTGGACACTAATCTGACTTACACAATGCATCTTCACATTGTGGGTAAGGGACATGCGATACACACCCATACTGCTTATCAACAAAGTGTAGCATTTGTAACAGACATCCATGACACTGCAACATGACACTATATTATGTCCATACTCACCAGTGGTGTGTGGGTCCCTGAATCTGTCAATGTCCCCCTGTGTTATAGGTTGACGACCATCTGTGAGACAACAAATGTTAACATGTGTTGTTACCAGACGTAAACAAACATCACATATTCATGATGAAATTCATTACAGTAACTGATGATGCAACATAACTGTGGTGTTTCCTTTCATGTTGGCCACATGACTGTGACTACTTAGACTGCCATTCACGCAGGACCTGTGAATGCAGAGGCGGACCACACAATACATTACTGCTGGCAGACATGCACATATGAGTCGTGTGACACAATGTCAAGGCCCCATTACTACACGGACATGGGATTAAACTTGCTCTGTGTACAATTGCATCTCTGCAGATTTCAACGGGCAGTTACCCAGAGATATTTGGGGTATGACACTCTGGAGATGTCCCATTTGCGTTGTGTCTTTTGACCTCTCCAATTCATACTCACACATAAACCATGTACCGGGGCAGCGTAGCTACGGTTCCACAAGTTATGTAGGACTGCTATTTTTACACGATATTCTGGCCAGCACACAGCTCACGCGCACAATGGCTTGGCTTGTACATGTACAGTCACCCTTACTGTACACAAACATACATTAATCAGCACGCCGGTTTGGCACAAGTGTGCCAGCTTTGGCACCACATTGTTAAGTGTTGATCCAGCGCAGTGGGTCACCCAAAATAGCCCCCTATGCTTGTCGGCATGGTGCAGCGTTGTGCCTCTGATGTGACCACATCATGTGTAAACACATTGCACCTCACACCTCACTCATCAAATGTACTGGAATTGGACCCCTCCTTCATGACGTCCGCTGCGGGGACAGACTAGCAAGGCCACTGACTAACTGTCAGTGAAATTGCTCTGCCAGCCTCGCAGCTCCACCATTGAATGAGGCCTCCCCAAGCACATGCACTCTCTGGAGTGTGCGTTTGAAGCCCTCCTCCACACGCATGTTCACCTGTGCATCAACCCTGGCGGTCAATTGGAGCTCTGACTCACGCATTCGGCTCCATCATTCACTCTTATCAACTTGTTACTTCACTTATTTCCACACTCACACCTAATCTATTGTTCGTCAGTATCCGGCTTCCTGATGCTTACTCTGTATTCCCTCTCTACCGACTTTTCATCCTTCCACGCCCCTTTCTCTGCAACCGCTGCTGCCCCCGTGGACCTCTCGCAAACTCCGTCACCAACATCATCTCCCCGCATGCCATTGCGTCCCCCAACTACAACACACTGTGAGTCCTCAACTTCCACCTCGACAGACCACATTGCTCCCCATCTTCAGACATAGACTTATGAAAATGGCTTGTCCACATACACACACCTTGATGGACTTGAACATGCAAACACCCCCACGTGCCTTGCGACCCTTACAAATGAGTAGACGCTCACAATAAGCATGTGCTTGATGGAATGTGTCCCACAGGTGACCTACATTACAATGTGGGCTTTACAGCGCAACATGTTTTCTACCCGGTCATTACAACAGAAATTGATAATACAACTTGCGCTCGATTGCGCTCTACAATAAGGGATATTAGGATTGAGTATTCCGACACCTTCCCTTCTGTTGCAAACACTGTAGTGGGGAGACTAAATCATGCAATTCAAGAGTCCAGTGCATCATGCGCATGTATTTTTGACGACTTTCATTGTATTAACCAAGTTGCAACAGTATCACGGTGTTAAGACAGCATTATGACATCATACCTTCATGTCCCACACGTCAATTGTCAATGTAAGTAACAGTATTCAGGGTTAAAATAGTGTTTGTACTTACCACCCTGTATGCCAGTCATTACTCCTGTGAATTCAAGGATGTCGTCCTCACGTGCCAGCATGTCCTGCCAGCGGTGCTTCCACTGGCGCACGTTTCTGTCCACTCCAAAGCAACGGAGCATCTGCACCCACACACGCTCCCAACGCACCTTCCGCACTGCCACGCTGTACCCTTGCAGGATACGTCCACCCCTCTCCAACATCAATGGCAGGTTAAATTTTACCAGCCAAAGGAAGCCCCCCAATGCCCCCTCAGACATCCTTCCCGACCTGCCCACAGCCGGCATCTCCCTGCACACCAGTAACCCCTCAACCCAAAGAATGATAACCCTCTAAAACCACTGAAATGAAATACCCCAACACAAACACACAACAAGACTCAGGACAGGAGACAGTAAAACAATTTAAAACAATTTAAAATGAGTTAACAGACACTTTTCACAGGACACAGGACACAGCAACACTCTCACAATCTCACACCAACAGCACAAACCACCAGATACCTCCTTCAATCTGAGAAATAACTAGCAATGTGCTTAGAACAGAAAGTGAAAGTGAAAGACACTCCTCTGGTATACAGGAAGCATGCATACATCACTTCCTGTGTGTTTGCAGCCCGTTTTTTAGTATGCGATGATAATTTGCACGCAAATAGCTCGCTAATGTGCTCATGTTGTAAGTGAATTGTGTATGCGGCCCGTTTTTGGGAATGCGATGTTAATCTGCACGCTAATAGCTCGCTAATCGGCTCGTTGTAAGTATGTTGTGTATGCGGGCAGTTTTTGGGAATGCGATGTAAATCTGCACGCACTTAGGCGCAAATAGGCTTAGGTTGGTACTGTATTGTACAGTGGGTGTGTCTAGCGATGTTTTCTACATGGCACATGTAAAGTTAGACATTGCGTTGGCGTGTAGATTTTATGGCAAGACCAATTTCAAACATAGATGGACAGTCAGAGGAAATGTCTTCTCAAAGCCATTGAATACAAGCTGAAGATTCTTTCGCACAATGAGGCCAGCCTACATTTTAGATTTCAAGACAGGTGACAGACTAAGGGGCATATCATCAAGGCTTGGCGATAAATATCGCAAAGCGCGCTTAGCGCTTGCATATTTATCGCCGGATAACTCTGGAATTTATCGCCCGGTTAGCGCGTTATCAACAACGCGCATCGCCGAGGCGATACAAATTCCAGAGTTAGCTGCCAAATGTGCGATTATGGCTGGAAATCCAGCGATAATCGCACAACGATTGGCGATACGTTGTTGAGAGGGCAGACTTAGCCATTATATCTACCTTCCATTGGATATAATGGCTAAGTCAGCCTGAAAGCAGGCGTAAGGAAAGTAGCGATAACCACAGTTAGCGCTACTTTTCTTATCGCTCTGCAGGTTAGCGTTCACATTGTTGATAGGAGAAATGTTGGTTAGCGACATTTCTCACGTTGTTTTGGCGAGGAACGCTCACTTTGCATCTCATTAGAGATGCAAAGCTGGGCGTTAAGGGAAGGGGCGCTATGGTAAGGATTCACGCGATAGCGTGACCTTGTTAATAGTGCGATAAAATTCTCCCCGCTTTTGGCCCGAAAACGGACGCTAAAGCGGCGATAATTTTATCTCGGGCCTTGATGATATGCCCCTTAATGTCACGTAACATGACTCATCACCAGATCACTAGCTATTTTCACATACAATCATTGAATTGATGATGTGAATTGTAAGTGCACTACTCACCTGTGGTGGTCGGAAGGCAATGAGGGTGTGCACAGATCAATCAGTCCATGAGGGGGATAATTAAGTGCACAACTCACCCGTGAAGCTCACAAGGCGCTGGGGGGAGTAAGAGTGCAGCTCCGTCTCAGGCAAATTGCCATGTCTTGTTGTCACTCCTGATAGCATGCAGGGTGGTAGAGCGTTTGATGTTGACTGTCATCTTGTTCCAGGATTTGCCAGTGACGTAGGAGAATGCTCTTCCTCCCACTCTGGATTAGCGGGTCCGGGGTGAGTCTGCGTGGCCAAAGTTTGCTGAGCGTCATTTCCTCTTGGGGAGATTGAAGGTGACTCTCTTGTTGATGTATTTGTGTCCGATGATGAGGTGGAGTGATTTGTATGTGTGTGTGAGTGGTTTTTAGTTAACTCTTATCTCGAGGTTGATCCAGTGGAGGTTTTGTATGTTCTGTCTTTTGTGTTTGTGACGTGGGGTTGTGATGACGGGTATGTCTGCGCCCTTCAGGATGTTTATGTGCTTGTGTAGTAGTGTTTTGTTGATTCCTGAGTTGAGGGCGTTGCCGTAGTCCAGTCTGCTGGTGATAAATGCGTGGTTTTGGTTTTTGATGCATTTGGGGGTCATACATTTGGATGTATTGCGTAGGATCCGTAGGCAGTTCTGGCTGTTGAAGGCTATGGAGTTGATCTGGAAGGTCATGGTGACGGAAGAGTCGTGGATGATGCCGTGGTTGCGTGTGTGGTCTGTCGGTGATGGCAGGCTTACGTGGGCGGAGAGCCACCAGGTGTTGTCCCATGCGGATGTGGATGGCCTCAGGATGAGGATGTCAGTCTTCTCTGAGTTGAGCTTTAGCCACATGTATTTCATCCAATCTGCACTTTCCAACATTCATTCCTGGAAGCAGAGTTTGTAGTATTTTCTGATCTTCGTGAGGGAGTGTATGAGCTGTGTGTTGTCTGCGTAGGAGACTATGCTGAGCCCATGCTGTCTGACGATGAAGGTGAGCGTGTCCATGTAGTTGTGGTAAATTGTGGGGCTTAGGGATGATCCTTGGGGTACTCTGCAGTTGATCTCTGTGGGTTCGTGGATGAAGGGGGGAGTCTGATCCTGTGGTTTATTACGGAGAGGAAGGAGTGGATCCAGGAGAGGGCGGTTCCTCGTATCCCGGTGTCGTGGATTCTGGCGGATGTGGTGCATTGTGAGACGGGGTTGAAGGCTGCAGAGAAGTGTTATAGGATGTGTTCTGCTAGTTGACCCTGGTCAAGTGGCATGCGTATGTCGTTGTTGGTGGTGAGGTGTGCGATCTTGGTGCTGTGCTTTCTGCCGTACCGAGACTGAGAGGGGGCCCTGATGGATTTTTCTTCAGTGAAGGCACTCATCTGCGGGTTTATGTGTCTCTTGGTGACTTTGTCCGCGAAGGGTAGGAAGGAGATGTTCCAATAGTTCTTCAGGTCTGTCGGGTGATTCCGCCGATACGCTGATTTGTTCGACAATGAGATAGGTCTTGATGTGCTTCATGAAGGTGTTCAGGGATGGTGCGCATGTGGGGTCTGCTGATGGCTCATTCATGGTCTTGGGGGCTAAGTGAGTTTATTTTATCTTATTTGACCCCCATTTCACGCCCAATTTTCATATTTGACCCCCATTTCACACCCACTTTTCATATTTGACCCCCATTTCACGCCCAATTTTCATATTTGAGCCCCATTTCACACCCAATTTTCATATTTGAGCCCCTTTTCACGCCCAATTTTCATATTTGAGCCCCATTTCACACCCAATTTTCATATTTGAGCCCCATTTCATGCCCAATTTTCATATTTGACCCCCATTTCACACCCAATTTTCATATTTGACCCCCATTTCACGCCCAGTTTTCATATTTGACCCCCATTTCACGCCCAATTTTCATATTTGACCCCCATTTCACGCCCAATATTCATATTTGACCCCCATTTCACAGCACTTTTGATATTTGACCCCCTTTTCACGCCCAATTTTCATATTTGAGCCCCATTTCACAACATTGTAATGATATTTTCACACAGACTGAACATTCATAATCATTGTTTCCCCATACGCCCACATACATTTCAAGATTTAAGACCGAGTACACCCTGTAAATCATGATTTACGTCACAGTATGACACACTAATTGAGTAATTGTGTGCCACAATTTACACCTTGTAAAGTCTAGTTGTGCACAATTGACACACTATGGCATCTCTGTAATGAGGTGACATACACGCCATTGTTTGACTTTTGTGGTCATAATAGCTATTTTTGAACAATGTTAATGTTTCATTTGTGATATACGTATGCAGGAGAGTGATTTGCAGACAGGGTATATGTGTTAAGTTTGTTTATTGTCACAAACAGTTGTTGTGGTAATGTTCCCAAAACATGTCTCTGCTGTAGTCAGTCACAACGTGATGTGCTCAAGTGAAGTAATTGTTTAATATCCTGTCCTTCGGGCAATTCCTGCTGCAGTGGCTGTGGGGTGTGGTCCACCTCGGTGATCTTCCTCATCATCCTGGTCATCGTCCGGTGCTGCAGGGACTTGGATCCAGGGGGCCTTGAGTGCGCACACATATGTTGTGCAATACACAACATGCTAGTATGATTTTGTTTACCATTTCAGGGCTGTACAGAAGTTTGCCACCTGTGATATCCAGGCAACGGAAACGTGACTTCAGCACGCCGAATGTGCGCTCAACGATGCCACGGGTGCGTCTATGTGCAGAATTGTACTGCCTCTGTGCCTGGGTGGTGGGGTTTCGTATGGGTGTCATCATCCACGGGCAGAGAGCATATCCTTGATCGCCTGTCACAAGTAATAGGGAGATGTGTCCATTATTCATTATGCATACTGTGTTGGCAGTGTTGACAGAGGCATTGTACATTTCTTATTTTAGCGATTTTTTGATTTGGGTTGGCCATGTGTTGCTTCTGGTTATTTAGCAGCATCAATGCTAAGTACATTGCCTCAGTGTTGATCCTACAAACGGACATTTTGCTGGTGTGTGCTGCAAGGTAGCATCCTACCATCTAGCGATGGCACTAATCAGCACTCCTCACAGTCAACGCCATGTGAATGTTCTAATGACATGGGCCACGCCTGACACAGCTCACATTCCGATCTGCGTCTGGTGCTGACGACAGACCTGTGACACCACACAACACATGCAATTGAATATCCAGAGCTTACACAAAGCAACAGACAGCAGAGCCCTCGCTTGCAGGGTCCACTGAGGGCATTGTCTGTTTGCACACACCATCTACAACATCACATGTCACAACGTTAACTTCATGGACTACATCCTCTGTCGCAAGCAGAGCCTCAAACTCACATACCACACATACTCAAGGTCAATTGCACTCTGTGAATTGTTTTACAACATCTGATTGTCCAAACACTTCACCACACTGATACACATGGCAGGGCACACCTTTGCACACTTCTTGTAATTTGATATGTTTTTTGCAGTTGCCAATACAAATTCTACACACATGTTGTGACCACGGACACATCCACTTACTCATTGTGCAACCACATGACACACCATATCACAGATGGGACAATGAGACTTTTGTGTAGCTGGGTTAGAGATGAGATGCTACACACCACCATCAACAGCAGCACCCACAACACTGCAGTCAACACCGATGGCGCAAGATAGTTATTTCAGGACACATTTCTCCACCTGCGCATACACATTTGCCACACTGTGCAACTCCAACATTCCACATGCATTGATACAAGCCTGGTCACTCCACAGCTCTGAGTTGACACACTGATGAGACATGGGGGAGTACTTGTGCGACATTTAGTCGTGTCACCAGCAACAAGGACACCAACATTATGTTCATCCTCACCAATACACCAACACACCAGACTGGAATACCAGTGAGGTTAACTTTGATTTGCAACATGGATGTTCAGGAGCTGGTGGGTACTGTACGCAGAGGAGCCTGGAGATCTCATGCTCTTACACAATACATCAGCATGTGACACCAGGTGGTGTGCCAATGCCTTTTGCAGCCCCCCCCCTATCGGTACCTAGGCAACGTATTTGAATACTCCTTCTTGATGGGACGACATTCTTGTGGATTTTGTGCATGTGGTGTGTCCAGTTGGTACTTACCGACAAGCAATGAATTTCCATATATGCGATTCTGGAAGCGCTGGTTTATGACGCAGTGTTGGTAGATGAATGCATCGTGCACACTCCCTGGAAATTTGGCAATGACATTTGTGAACAGTCCACGGTGGTCCACTATTCCCTGCACATTCATTGAATATGTGTGCTTTCTGTTGCGGTATATGTGTGCGCTGTCCGCAGGCGGCACAAATGATACATGTGTGCAGTCAATTGCACCCAACACCTGCGGGAAGCCAGCGATGGCATAGAATCCTTGCTTGATAGCAATCTGCTCCTGCATGGTGTTGGGGAAGTGAAGGTGCTGGGGAATCAGGCTGAGTGTACCATCCAAGACAGTGGGGAGGAAGCCTGAGAAGGCTGCCTGTGATACTCCACCAACTCTGGCTGTTGTTGGTTGGAATGTCCCAGAGGCAAAGAAGTACAGCACAGCAAGCAGTTTGGTCTGCGGAGGGATGTTTGTTCTCCGCTGTGTTGGTGGCGTCAGCCTGTGGGCAATGAGGGTCAGGATATGCTGGATGATTGTCGTTTTGAGCCTGTAGTGGGCTATGACATCCTCTGGCTTTAAATCAGCAAGGCAGACACGTCTGCGCAGTGCCCGCTGTCTTCTTTGTCGCTGCCTCAGTGGGGGTGGTCCTGGGGGGGGTTGCATTGGCGGTGGTTGTTGTTGCCTTCGTGGGACTCCAATCTGCATGATGACTACCTCCATGGCTTCTGTGGCTGTTCTGAGGGAGCTCTGGCCTAGTCTCCCTTATATATGTCCACTTATCTGCAATTTAAGTCAGGTTTGTATCAGGTGTTAAAAACTGGAGCTAACGTGGGTTAGCGCGAATTTTTTTGTAGCTACGCGGTTCATCGATAGCATTAATAGTGCGAAGCTGTGTTAGTGACATTTTTCAGTGAATTTTAGTCAGGAACGCCTACTTTGCATCTCATTAGCGGAGAATATCGCTGGCGTGCAAGGCGATAACATTTCTGGGTACTGTTGCGGGAAACTAGCGCTAATAGGGGTTAGCGACGCATTGTTGATAGGGCGTTGGGATTATCGCCGCTTTATCGCCTAAAAGTGACGCTAACGCGGCGATAAAGCCCTTGATAATATGCCCCTTAATGTTTTCAGGAGGGAAATTCTCCCACTACTCCGGCAACGGCGGCCATTTTGAACTAACCGAGCGGTCTACTACTACGAAGCAGAATGACAGGGCATTTTTTTCCCGCATCATGGTTAGGAAAGGGCTTTATAAACGGAAACGGCTCATGCACTAGTTAATATGCGGTCTCCAAGGAAAGAAGTAGGTTACTGTACCAGAGGCGGCTTTGACGAAGTAAGTGGCGGGGGGCTTCTTCCTTTTTTCCTACAGATGGAGTACGCTACCCACCTGTTAATCAGCAACAAGAGTACATGATATATAGACCTTTTTCCTCCTCCCTCTTTTAGAGTGTGACTACAAGCCTCTCTACCCCTGGTTTTGACCATGATGCAATAATATAGCATCTACAGAAGTACGTCACATGGATTATCTTTTCTATGTTTTATGTTGTACTGTCACGTGGTGTCTTCTTTCACGAGTGCTATTTAATGAGTGGTGTCACCCATTACAGTGTGTGCGATGTTCATGACGCACTATTTGAGCACATAGGATAGACCATATAAGCACCCACAATATACGGGTGCGATAGTTTGATAATTGCATGCACAATCATGCTAATGCGACCTGCCAGCACGGCTGATAGGTCACTATTTTTAATATATCTTTTTGCTTTATAATTACAGACACAGTTTAATCACTAGACCCGTATGTATACAGTGTGCACTAGGTGTGCATGGTTTGTGTCCTTATCACAGGATTCACTAGGAGTGGTACACATGGGGCTGGACCCCGTGGAGTCCTGATGAAGAGCTATTAGGGGAACAGCTCGAAACATGGTGACAAAAACACATTACTGAGACAACCAGACTCATTAAGGTCAGGTTTCTTCTCAGTAAATGACCCCTGATTTTTAATCATACCAACTAGGGACGGGAATAAAAGAGTGGGAACTAATTAGGTATTTTTAATTTTTTTTACCCTGTCCACTCAACATCACTGCACTACACATAGTCTGCAATAAAAAGTGCTCTCTACGTAATGCGCAAGTCGCAGCACTCCTCAAACCGTAGAGGATTGAGAGGAACCCCAATGATGATGCATGCCACCTAGGGGCAACCCTGGTGCGTGAGGGGTCTCTAGAAAAAAAGTATTTTTTCTAGACAAGGGATTACAACAAATTCTTTCTGTATCCTATCTAATTCCCTAAGGGCAGGTTTTCTTCGATATACTCTGTTTTTGTCTAACTACACCTCTGTCTAGATCACCTGATGTAGCTGCTTCTTGGTAATCAGCTCTGTCAAGGGGACAACAATGATGCCATATGCCTTGAGGAATCTTCTATAAAAGCCAGTGAGGCCTAAGAAGGCTCTCATATCTGTCTGGATCTTGGGGAGTTTCCGAAGCAGATTGGTGTCAATTTTGGGCTGAAAGGGCTGTACCTTGCTGCCCCCTACTTATTGTCCCAAGTAGACCACAATACCCTGCCCTATCTTCCACTTAGTGGCCTTGATAGTCAGGCCTACACTCTTCAGAGCCCAAAGCACTTCCTGGATGTGGTTCTAGTGGTCCTTCCAACTTGAGCTGAAGACTGCAATGTTGTGCTGGTATGCAGTACTGAAGTTCTCTAACCCAGCCAGGACCTGGTTGACCAACCTCTGGAAGGTGTCAGGGGCATTTTTTAACCTGAAGGGCATGGCACAGAACTGGAGGTACGTCTCTCGTGTAGAGAATGCAGGCCTCCCTTTTGTCACCTTGGTCAGGGCAATCTGCCAGTACCCTGACATTAAGTCAAACGTGCTGAGGAACATGGCAGCTCCGGTCCTATCAATGAGATCATCAGCTCTGGGGAAGGGGTGCACGTCCGTCTTGGTGATTAAATTGAGCTCACGGTAGTCCATACAGAACATAAGTTCATCTATGACACCTGGCGTGGCAGCCTTCTGGGTCAATACCACAGGGTTGGACCAAAGGCTATTTGAGGGCTCAATTAACCTTAACATTAGTGTTTTGGAGACCTCCTCCTTAAGGCTGGCTCTCACCTTATCAGACAACCTGTAAATTTAGTTCTTTACAGGTGTGCTGTCCCCAGTATCATTATCATGGGTACACCATGTAGTGAGTCCTGGGGTAAGGGAGAACAAAGATGCAAACTGCCCCAGCAACTGGTGGCAGTCTCTATGATGGTCTAGGGTCAGTGTAGGGGAGAGGCTGACAACCTCCATTGACCCATCCTGCTCCTTGGAACATAGGAGGTTGGGCAAAGGTTTGCTCTCCTTTTCCACCCCATCATCAGTAACCAAGAGCATTGTAAGCTCAGATCTCTCAAACTGGGGCTTGATTCAACTAACATGCATGAGCCTCAAAGGGTTCCTAAGAGTCTTGAGGTCCACCAAGTAGGTGACATCACTCTTGCACTCCTTTACCTCATAAGTCCAAGACCAGCAGTCTCAACGCACCCATTGGTTTGGGGTGGTAAAGAGTTGAGAACATGTAGGTTACCCTACACGCCTTACACATGGCCTTCATGTAATTAGACGTGAAGCTGGTTCCCGGTAAGATACCACCTCCTTGGGGAAACCCACACGGGTAAAGAACCCCATCAGTGCCTTGGCGCGGTGGGTGTGGTCACTTTGCTCAGAGGTATAGTGTCAAGATTCCTGCTACAGGTCACCGCTCTTGACTATCAAAATATACTGGCATGACTTCTATAATTCCTCCCAACACTTATGAATGAAGAAACATCTTGTACCCTGAAATTTAACCATATTATATTCTGTTGGTAATAGCTAGCTGCAGCTGGTGTTACCCTGTTTGTTTGATGAAGCTTAATAGGTTTTACAAATGTTTTACCATGCATATGCAAGGTCAGGTTCCAGGTGCCACAGAAATATCCAGAAAATCCACCAGATTAAGCATCAAGCAACCGGGATAGATGACCTCAACGTGAAGCTTCCGGAAGACAGCCCTCATCAAATTAATCCCCTGCACCTGTTCCTTGCTATAAGCAATTAGAGCACGACCTTTGTAAAGCACCTTCTAGAAGGCAGCCTCATCAAGTTAATTATCTGCACCTGTTCCTCGTTACAAACAATTTGAATGTGACCTTTATGAAGGTTCTAAAGCAGTCTCATTTAAAGACTGTCCACTACCTTCCACTTCGTATAGCCGCTTCACCTGCCACTTACCTGTTTCCGGGCTTCCAGGACCCTGTCTTGCCAGCTCCCTTGATCCTCCTGCTTAAACCTCACTGCAAAGAACGTCCTGTATTAGTCTTGCACCTGGATGTAAACAAGAACAAGAAGAAAAGGAGAGACAAATTAACAGACTTGATTTTACTACGCACTGAGCTCTGTCGCAACAACATACTGCAAACAAAGGTAACCAGTGTTTTTGTTTAACTTGTACATAGTGTTGGCAGGGCTCTGACAGTCAGGACGTGGATGAAGCAAACCCTGTCCAAATTTGCTTGTGAGTTTGATGCTGAAATCATACTCACTAGAGTTTCAAAACTTTCGATAAAGGAGCCTCTACGGACAATCTAAATGAAAACAAAACAACAAAACTAAAGTTTGGTTGAGATTTGAAAAGTTTTTGTGAGTGGATGTCTTAAGAGATAGAATTAATACTAGACTAAAACCTTATTATTTGTTTGTTTATAGGTACCATATCTGCTGGTACCATTCGTCAGACTGGCGGGTATGTAAATGCCTGCTGCAGTGTTGCTGTTGAGAAGACAAGCCACAGTATCTTTGACTCTATACGCTCTCTCCATCCCCATTCTCTTCCCCTTTGGATTTGCCACCGGAGCAGTGTCTCCTCCTGTAAACGAAGGCAAGCCTCGGAAGGATTCGGGAACTAGCGTTGCCACCCTATTGGAATTACTGGGATCCAGGTAGGTGGCTGAACTCCGATAGCTTCCGGATACCGGGTGGCATGGTCCACCAAGACCAGAATTAATCTGTTGCCAATGGCTGTCTTGGGGTCCAGAGGCCCAATGATGTTGATGCCCACCCTCTCAAAGGGGGTGCTAATTACAGGAAAAGGTTGTAGGGGGGCCTTGCAATTCTCCCTGTCTTTTCACTCATCTGAGGCCTTCCTCATTTGAGACAATAAAAGTGGGTAACAAGCCCGTCAAAGGTCTTGTCTTAACCCATATGACCTGCCAGTGGCACATCATGAGCCAGACCCAGTAGTAAGGTCCTATAGTACTGGAGGCGGCCAACACAGGAGCTTTAGTCTCATTATATAGGAGACAATTCTTCAAGTAAATCAGAAGCTTTCCAGAGGCGTCACCAGGTGCCTGGGTCACAGCCTGCTGCTGCAGACCCACAAGAGTAGGGCATTCCCTCTCGTCTTGCAGAATTCCTTCTTGGTGGGACTCCTTTCCTGCTGCCAGTTGGACATCTCCCCAGTTTGGCTACATCTTCCCGTGTAGGTGCCGGGGAGTCCCTCTCAGGTTCAGCCCCCTCCCAGACCATAGGAGTCTCAGGCATTGGTTTTCCCATACCCCTTGCCCATCCCCTTTTTGACAGGTACCTGGGCCATTCTTCTATGCTCCAGGTACTCTTGAATACTGCCTCGAGCTGCCATGGACGTGTGGTCAGGCAAACCAACTCAGAAAACCCTAACATCTCCAAGTGAGACCTAAGCTCTACCTCCTTATAGGTGGATTGCTCCAGGCCATTGCAAAGCAGGAAATGTACAGGCATTGATGGACTAACAGCTACCCTCAAGTAACCTGAGACCCCTCTCATTCAAAGGGAACCAGAGCCACTGGGTAGTGGCTCTCGCGGATGTCAGCAGCAACAACTTGGCGGCACGTATTAGGGGCTACCTGCTCTGAAGACACCAGATGACACCTGATGGTTGTCATACTGTTCCCTGTGTCTCTCAGAGCCTTCCACCCACTTCCCATTGATGGTGACCCACTAACTGTACTTCCTAGCATTTTCAGGCATGTGGGATCTCTGCACCATCTCTCCATCACCCAGGGACACAAGGGTAAACTCTATGCTCTACCCCAAAATATCTAGGGCAATCTCCTCCCCAAGTGCTACACTAGCCAACCCCAGTCACTGCCCACTGGTGGGGGGCTGTGCCCACTTGTGACTTTTGGCATCTCCCTTAAGTGCCCTTTTTGCTGACACTCATAACAATTAGGGGGTGCCGTCCCTGCAGACCTTTGTCAGGGGTCCATTTCTTTTTCTTCTCAGTAGGGTGATGGGAGCCCTGACACACAGAACTAATTTGGGGTCCTTTATAGAACTTCTTGCTTTTGTTTTTGTCCCCTTCTCCTTCTTCTGGTGAAGACCCTGCCCACCCTTGTGGTGACCCCCCATCCCCCAGATACTACTTGTGGACCCTGGTGCTGACCCAGTGATCTGCCTCCTAGCAAACTCCCTGGGGTCAGTGAGCCTACTATCAAAAAGGTAGTGACTCAGGTCTGAAAGCAAAGACTGAACCTGATAATCATTTGACCCACTGCCCTCTACCCAACCATCCAGTGTCTTGCAAAAGGAATTCACACAATCCCCCCAGGTCTGTTGAGATAGCTTCTGTCTGTCCCTGATCATCTGTCTGTACTTCTCTGGGGTTAAACCAAACTTCCTGATTTGACCCTCCTTCATGGGGGGATATCTCATCCTGTCACTCCCCTCTAGGGCCAGTAGAGTGTCCCTCCCCTCACTAGAGATATGCCTCCACAGACTAGCTCCCCAATCCTACTTAGGGACCTTGTGCATCTGTAAAGCAATTTTATACGCCTCAAACCATCTGTCTATGTTGTCTTCCACTGCAAAGTCAAACACCAGACCTTTTGGTATGTGGACCCTCCAGTCATAGGGCACTGAAGAATTGCTGCCACTATCACTGCTAGACTCAGCCCACCTGGCATTAATGTCCAGTTCCTTCAGACTCGGTTAGTGAGCCAACATGAGTTTCCTCTAGTACATGGCCACTCTTTTCTCCTCTAAGGCTCTCTCAGCCCACCCTTTCTCAAATTTAAGCTTGGTCAGCTCCAATTTCTCACCTCCCTCCTGTCCTCCAGGGACAGGCCTCTGGACAATATACTGCTCCCTGCTCTGTGGGGGACCACTGCTCCTTGCAGAATGCTGGCCTTCTGTCCCACTGGCTGCCCCAGATTCTCCAATGAATCCTGGTCCAGCTATTCATCATCATCCATTATCTCATCCTCCTCCTCTGGGGTTACAGCTGGTACATCACAAGCTTCTACCCAGGCTCTCAGCGCTTTTTGCAGCTTCACCTTGCAGATGACGCCCTTTGTAGAAATCTCAAGCCGCTTGAAGAATCCTTGACCAGGGTCACAATTTAACTCTCCAGCTTGGCCCCCTCACAATCCAGTTTTGCAGGTGCAGGTGCAGATGTAGGGCCAAAAAAACGATGGATTTAGGCCCAGATCTCTGTACTGGGGTGAATGCATGACATTGTTCAGCATTCTGTCCATCAATTGTTCTTTTTGTATATGTCACCCCGAGTGGGACAGGTATGCCAAGACATGGGTCCCGTGCTCTCCATGCCACTGGAGTCAAGCTAGCCTGGCTGATGCGGGGTGAAACCCCGAAACCGGTCCTAGGATACTTGTTTCCATTCCAGGGAGGACCTGGCTTGGCAGTTCGGGCTGGACTGTTCCCATTGGGGAACAGGGTCAAGACTGATTTGCATATGGCTAGGTCTAAACTGGAATAGCATGGCGAGCAAAACATGATTAATTTAGGCCCAGATCTCTGTACTGGGGTGAATGTATGACATTGTTCAGCATTCTGTCCATCAATTGTTCTTTTTTTATTTGTCCCCCTGAGTGGGATAGGTATGGTCAGACGTGGGTCCCCTGCCCTCCATTCCACTGGAGTCAAGCTAGCCTTGCTGATAAGGGGTAAAACCCCGAAACTGGTCCTATGATGCTTGTTTCCAGTCCAGGGAGGACCTGGCTTGGCAGTTTGGGCTGGACTGTTCCCATGGGGTACAGGGTCAAGACTTATTTGCACATGGCTGGGTCTAAACTGTAATGGCATGGGGAGCAAAAAAACTATGGATTTAGGCCCATATCTCTGCACAAGGGTGAATGTATGACAATGTTCAGTATTCTGTCCATCAATTGTTCTTTTTGGATCTCCATTCAGAGACTTGATTTTAGGAAACAGCAAAAATGCCGCTCAGGGTGAATAGAAAAATGTAAAATGCCAATTAGGAAAGGTAAGGAATAAATGCCAATCAAATGGGATTGATTCGAATTGGTCTTAAGTATGGATTGGTAGTGCACACTAAATTAGTCTAAGGTACTGCACAAACACAAGACTTATCCTCACCACTGATCACCAATGTTAGAAATTGGGTCTCTAGCTGGCAGAGGTGTGCACCCTATCCAAGTAGGTACCACAATCCTAGTCAGGGTAAGTCAGATACATACCCTAAATTAACCTATGCTGACCTGGTAGCTTGGCACAAAGCAGGGAGGCTTAGCTTAAGAGGAAATTTGTAAAGTATTTAAACAATACTTAAAACAGTGAAAACACCACACAAAAAATAATCCACACCAGGTTAGAAAAATAGAATTTAATTATAATGAACAATACAAGACCATAACAACAAAAATCCAATAAGTAGAACTGGATTTATGAATTGTTAAATATGAAATTGAGATATAATGCTTAAAAGTATAAAGCGCCAACTCAGAACATCTGATCGCGATTGACTGAGGTAAATCCAAAAGTTCAGGATGACCACGATGGAGCAAGGGCTGGATACAGGTACCAGCCTAGGCCTGCTGAAAAAGTATCTTGGATGGAATAATGCGTCGATGTCGAAGACCCGATGCATGAAGCAGAGGTGAAGATGCTTTGTCGTCAATCCATCTGGATGTAGGTGATGTGCCATTCTGAGATGCGCAATCACACATGTGTTTTCGGTGGCTTCCTTCCGAGGTAGGTGATGCTCATCATCAAGCTGTGCAGCCGGCAATGTGATGTACTTGGCAGGTGATGTGTCAGCACTGAAGATGTGTCAGTTCCAACAGGTGCAACAGTGGTGACACGAGGATTTTTCTGCCAAACATCAGAAAACCCACTTCCAAAGGCCCAGGACTGGATTTGCACCACATATCAGGATAAACTCACAGTTAGCAGAGTTCCCAAAATCACCTTTGAAGTGCATAAGTCCCTGCCCTTCATGCCCTTGCTCCTTACTCACTACAGGGGGGTTATCCCTGAGACTTCAAAACAGGAGGCAAGCCAGCGAGCCCTTGGAGTCACTTAAGTTCTTGATGATGGAGAGATGCAGGTCCAGCCCTTCTCAGTCCCAGGCAAGAAGGGCAGCAGGCAGCAGGGCAGGCACAGTAGAGCAGGAATCCAGCAGTGTGACAGTCCTTTCAGCAGAACAGCAGTCCATCTTCATGGCAGAATGTCCTAGGGTCCAGTGGTATACTGACTTGGTGGCGTCAGGGGTCCAGTACTTATACCCAGTTGGGCCTTTGAAGTGGAGGAGACTTCAAGGAGAGGCCTTTGAAGTGCACAAAGCCCCTGTCCTTCCTGCCCTTGCTCCAGACTCACTGCAGGGGGGATATGCCACTCTCTGTGTGGGGACAGGTACAGCCCATTCAGGTGCAAATGTCAGCTCCTTCATCCCATCCTGCCCAGGGTGACCCATCAGGATGTTAATGGTCCATCAGGCACACCTTAGCTCCCCGTGTGTTTGGCTGTCTAGAGGAGTGGGACAAATCCCAGCTGTCACCCACCCCAGATGTGCATTCAGAGACAGGCAGAGGCACAGAATGGTTAAATTAAGAAAATGTCATCTTTCTAAAAGTGGCATTTTCAGGCTTGCAACTCAAATACAACTTTACCCTAAGTTGTGATTTTAAATTGTGAGCGCAGAAACACCAAAATCGAAATATCTAGCTTTTCCCAATTGGGAATTACACTTAGAAAATGTAATAAGGTAATCACAACTATGGGAGAGATAGGCCTTGCAGTAGTGAAAAATGAATTTTAACTGTTTTCTCTGCCAGAACAGGTAAAACTTAAAAGCACATGTCCTATTTTTTAAATATACTGCACCCTGCAGTCAGGGCTGTCTAGGGCCCACCTTAGGGGTGACTTATTGTATTAAAAAGAAAGGTTTGGGCCTGGCAAGAGGGTTAACTTGCCAGGTTGACATGGCAGTTTAAAACTGCACACACAGGCTCTGCAATGGCAGGCATGAACATGTTTAAAGGGCTTTGAAGTGGGTGGCACAATCAGTGCTGCAGGCCCATTGGTAACATTTAATTTACTGGCCCTAGGCACATGTAGTGCACTTTGCTAGGGACTTATAAGTAATTAAATATGCCAATTGAGGATAAGCCAATGTTAGGATGTGTTAAGTACAGACCACATGCACTTTAGCAATGGTCAGCAGTAGTAAAGTGCCCAAAGTTGCAAAGCCAGCAAAAATGAACTCAGCTAAACAGGAGGTCAGAAAGCAAAATGTTAGGGGAAACCACATCAAGGATGGCAGGTCCAACACATAGATTTTAAAAATAGGCCACATCAGGCAAAATATAAGACCATGTACAACATAAAAAACAAACACGTCTTCTTTCATTAGTCTTCATAAATTACTTGCGATCATCTAGTTGGTCTTGTAAACCCTGGGACTCCTAAACTGTCCAGCAGAGTATGAGGGTTAAAGCATTATTCTGGGTCATCTCTCTCAGCCTTTACAATAGGCCTGAGAGTGATCTCAATAAGTGGGCAGTCCCAGATAATATTTGTCATGGTTTTGATACAAAAGCACTTTGAAGTTACAGTGAAGTGTCGAGTCGTGCGCGCCGCAACCTAAAATGGCCGCCTAATAGCAGAGCTCCGCGCCGCACCAGACGTCGCAGCTACGATTTCGGCGGTTCCAACGCCGTTTTCCTCATTTCATTGATGTATTCCTGAAGCGGAATACCTACTCACCTGGAGGATGTCTTTGCTGTGCACCATTTTCCTGGGATAAGTTACATTTTCTTCAGGTGACTGTTTGGTGGCTTTGCGGCCGCCATTTTGTTTTCTGTCCTGCATGGTTTTTCTCTGAACTCTGACTGGAATGCACCCTGGACTATTGTTTTTTTTTGCAATTCTCTACTATTTTTGTCGCATTGCCTTCAACTGTGCAGTGTCCTTATATTGGAAGGTCCAGTTAATTACTATAATATTAGACTTTTGTACAAAATTTGCGTAAAACATTTTTCTTGTTGAAGACACACCTTTTCCTGGTCCTTGGCCATACTATTTCATGGGTAGGAGCAAAAATTTAGTACACTCCTCCAAAAACATTAAGTTCAGTGATCCAGTGTCTTCTCCTACTTCCCCAACAACTACTAATAATTCCTCTCAGCCTTCTGAGGAATTTTCAACAACGACGTCCTCACGTCCTTCAGTTCTATCGACCATGGCGTCCAAATCCCAACTACCTTTGTCTACTATCAAAAGAATTAAACAGGATCCTCCCTCTCCCCCCAAATCTACTTCTCCTGTCTCCTCGGATATCGTTTTGGAGGAAATTCGCGCTCTCAGACTATTTATCGAAGAAACAAACTCTTGATTGCAAACGCTGGATAATAAATGGTCATCTATGGATTCCCGCCTTTTTGTGGTGGAACAACAAATCAGTGACGTACAGGATTCATCTTCCAGTATTGAAACTTTGGAGAGGGAGGTCCTGCAACTAAGAAGAGCCTCTGAAGATCTTGAAAACAGAAATCGCCGCAACAACCTCCGCTTATATGGTCTTCCTGAGGCTCTTGAGGGTGATGACCCAGTGACATACTTTACTTAATTTCTTCCACATCTCTTGAACCTTCCTACTACAACCAAATTAAATATTCAACGTGCTCATAGACTGGGTCCATGTCTATCTCCCTCAGCTACTCCATCCAAACCTCGTGGAGCCATTCTCCTATTTCTGCAATTCACAGATCTCCTAAAGGTTCTAAACGAAGCTAAATCCCTCAAACAGTTGAACTGGCTTGGCAAAAATTGTATATTTCTCAAGATGTTTCCTCATCCACCGCTAAACGACGCAAAGAATTTCCAGACCTTCGTTCCGCTCTTCGGTCTTTGGGTGCTCGATATGGCCTATTCCACCCATGCTTATTTAAAGTCACCTTTATGAACAAAACTTCTTCATTTGAAGATCCTGCTGATCTCAGGAAATATATTCATTCTCATTCTTCTTCTTCCATGGAGATTGCTGGTCCTTCCCTGAATACTTGACTATATTCACATCTTTGATTTTTTTCTCTTATTGAAGCATGTTACCTAGTTACATTATACTTTTGTTTATATGACTTTTTGATTCTCATTGCCGGTTCTTTGTATCCCATCTTGTACCTGATTCATTTCCCGCTCCTATTTATGTTTAACTGATGTTCCGGTGTGGTCCGTTGCCCTCTGTTGGGTGTGCTGTCCTTGTTGTCCGTTGCCACCTCTCACCCTTTCCTTGTGTTCCCCTGTTAAGGTATGTATTACAGTCATCATTTTGGCATGCACTGTCTCTTCTTACTCTTACTTTTTTCCCCTGTTTTCCCTTTCCTTTTTAATGTCTTCTTTCCTCCCTTTCTCTTGGTGTCACTTCCCTATTTTCTCTCTAGGATTTTTTCTTCACCTGATTCCTTGATATCTTTTAACGCTTTATCCCTTTTCCTTCCTTTGACATCATTCCTGTGTATTTTTCGCCTTTATTCTTTTCTCTCCTATCTCTTTCATTAATATCTTATTGTTGAACGTATTGCTCTGTATATATTGTTGAATTTTTTTCATTCAGAGTTATTTCTTGGAATGTGAAAGGTTTTATTAACCCAATTAAAAGACAGAGAATTTTATCTCACCTTGCCTCTTACAATCCTGACTTGGTGTTTCTACAAGAAACCCATCTCACGGAACACGAAGCCTTAAAATTGAAAAAGGGCTGGGTTGGTTCTGTCCTAGTCTCCCCCACTTCATCTAAAAAAAATGGTGTCATCATTCTGTGTCATAAAAAACTGAAATGTAAAATGTTATCACAAGAAACGGATACAGAGGGGAGATGGTTGTTAGCTAAATTGCTTATTAATAACATTTTGTTGACTGTATTTAATGTATATGGCCCCACTCAACCAGATTATTCCTTTTGGCCTACCATCACACAACAATGTATACAGTTTAGAGATGATCTCTTTATCCTTGGAGGCGATTGCAATCAAGTTCTTGACCCCTTTTTGACCGAAAATCCCAGGTGCGCTTCATCCCTCATAAATCCCATAAGCAATTTCTTAATTTTATCTCGCAATCACATCTTGTTGATGCGTGGAGACTTTCTCACCCTGATACTATTGACTTTTCCTTTTTCTCTCCTCCTCACAACTCTCTTTCCCACTTAGACTATATCTTTCCTACACAATCTTTATCTCAAAATCTTATCTCTTCCTCAATTGAACCTATTGTTATTTCTGATCATGCTCCGGTTGTCACTGACTTTGATTTGCTCCCTCCGCAACCTAAATCTTCCAGCTGGTGTTTTAATAACTCCCTTTTGCTGGACCCTCTTTTCTCTTCTGCATTTTCCTCCTTTGCTGAAGAATTTTTTGTATTAAACAATAATCCCAATACTCCATATCATATAATTTGGGATTCCTTTAAAGCTACTGCTAGAGGTTTCATTATAGACTTTGTCTCACAAAAAAAGAAACGTTTCCTCCAAAAACACAAATCTACCCTTGCAAATATCAAGGCCCTGGAGCACAAATTTTATACATCTCCATCAGATTCTGTTATCCAAGAACTTGTCCATGCTAAATTACAATTTAATAAAGCCACCACTGATAATGCTTCATCTATACTTCTTCGAAGTAGTGCTCATTACTATGGTGGACGTAATAAAATGGGTAAACTGTTGGCTAATTATCTTAAATTCCAGAAGGATCGTACTTTAATTGACTCTATTTACTCTTCAAATGGAAAGCTTATCCATACAGATAAGGATATCCTTGATCAATTTATGTTATTTTATAAAGACTTATATACTTCGGAATCCTCTCCTTCTATCCCTCTTATTCAATCTTATCTTGATAAGATCCCTGCCACATCTAATGATTATCTCAATTTCTCTAAACTCGAATTGGATCTATCTCTTGAAGAAATTTCTAGTGCCCTAACAGTTCTAAAGAAAGGTAAAACTCCTGCCCCTGCCGGCTTTACGGTTGAGTTCTATTTACATTTTTATACTTTATTACTCCCTAAACTTTTCCACCTTTTTCATTCATTTTCTATCTCCGGCAATGCAAGCGGCACCTTCCAAGAAGCTACGATTTGTTTAATCCACAAAGATGGACAAGATCCTATGCTTTGTAAAAACTATCGTCCTATATCCCTTGTTAATGTTGATTATAAAATATTTGCTAAACTGATTGCTTTAAGACTGGAACCCCTTATGCCTCACTTGGTTGGTAAAGAGCAATGTGATTTTGTTAAGGGTAGACTAACCTCGGATAATTCTCGAATATTCCTTAATGTATTAAATAAAATTCCTTGTCTCTCCAATTCCCTAACAGCTATTTCCGTTGATGCTGAAAAAGCATTTGACAGGGTAGATTGGTCCTTTTTATTTCAAACTCTTATTTGGCATGGTTTCGGCCCCAAAATAATATCTCTTATCTCTTTACTATATTCCGCTCCTAGAGCTTCGGTATTAGTTAATGGTTGCACATCCCCCTATTTTTCTTTACAAAGTGGAGTTCGTCAAGGTTGTCCTCTTTCCCCTCTTCTTTTCATTCTAGCTCTCGAACCCTTTTTATCTTCTATTTGCAACAATGATTCTATATCTGGTTTTTCTTATGGTGATCACCATCTGAAACTTTCAGCTTATGCAGATGACATTTTACTTTTTATTTCCAACCCTGAAATATCTATCCCTTCCATATTGCATGACATTTCTTCATTCTCCTTAGTCTCAGGCTATAAGATTAACTCTGACAAAACTGAAATTCTCCCCCTCAAAATGTTGTACTCCACACTCTTTTTCTTCCACTGGGTTCTCGTGGAATAGATCTAAAATTAAGTACTTAGTAATATGGGGCCATATTACCAAGAACGGCGATAACATTATCGCCGCTTTAGCGGCAGGAAACTGCAGCTAAAGCGGCGATAAGGGGCTTGATAATATGCCCTATAGAATTCCAATAGAAGCCCAGGTTTGATGTCCTTCACACCAGAACCTGGGCTTCTATTGGAATTCTATAGGGCATATTATCAAGCCCCTTATCACCGCTTTAGCGGCAGTTTCGTGCCGCTAAAGCGGCGATAATGTTATCGCCGTTCTTGATAATATGGCCCATGGTTCTCTAACTCTATATCTTCCTCAGTCAAACTAAATATGACAGATGCTCTGTCCTGCATTGACAAACTCATTTCTTCTTGGAATCCCCTTTTTCTTTCATGGTGGGGACGACTTGATTCCATCAAAATGATGATTACCCCCATCTTACTTTATATTTTTTCTATGCTTCCTATTTCCATTCCTTTTTACTATTTTAAGAAAATAGATTCTCTTCTCTCCAAATTTCTTTGGAAAGGTAAAAAATCTAGAATATCTTTATCACTGCTTCGGAAGACAAAATCCAATGGAGGTGTCAATTTTCCAGAGATCAGAAATTACCATAAATCCTTTAGCCTTCGTCAAGCCTCCAAATGGCTTCTCTCAGATTCCTCTCCCTTCACACCTTTATGGCTTACTATTGAACGATCCTTACTTCTACCCTTCTCTATCAGGGAGATATTGGCCTTTTCTGCCAAAACCCCTCAAACCTCTCTTCCTCTGTTCAAACAGACGTGCTCTCTATTAAAACCACTTACTCAACCAATGATTAACTCGAAGGAATCCTTTTTATGCTCACCTTTATGGCATAATCGCCTTATTACTATCAATAATAGAACTTTCTTCTGGAAATCCTGGAGACTTCGGGGAATTACTTGGGTCAATGACCTATTTGATGGTACGTCCCCTTGTTCATTTCCTCAATTCCAATCCACTTTCAACTGTCCCCGTTCCTTTTGGCATAGATTCTCTACTCTAATGGCATTCATTCTTGATATATACTATTCTCTCCCTTCAACTCCTCGATCCTCAGGAGAAAATTCTCTTCTTAAGATTCTTATTACCCTTCCTAAGGCCTCTCTGATATATAAACACATTTTATCTCCTGATCCTACCCGCCCTAAGAGTAAAGTGGAACTGGCCTGGGAATCTGATCTGGGATGTGATTGGAGCATCTCCTTTTGGGACAAATTCTGGAGCCGATCTCTCAAATCTCTAGATCTGCCACTGTCACTCAATCTAAGTTTTTCTTATACCATAGACTATATTTTACTCCTATGGCTATTGCTACTTTCTCTCATTCCTCTAGTACGAATTGTTGGACATGTGATTCTCCCTCTGCTGATCTAATGCACCTTCTCTTCCTTTGCCCTAATGTTATTGCTTTTGGAAGAAAATATGGTACTATATTTCTCTTATCTTCAAAGTACACCTCCCCCTTTCTAATGTCACACTTTTCTTAGGAAGCTTACTTGAGTCCCTAGAGCTCCCTTCTCATAATCCTGGCCTATTTGACCTTATGCTGGCTTTAGCTTTTCAACAAATTGCACTCAATTGGAAAAATTCAGCTAAACTTTCTGTCCAACACTGGTGGAATAATTTATGTCATTACCACCGACTTGACATTGCTTTTGCCTCCTCCTGTAAACTATTTGTTAATAGAGATCTTTTCTGGTTGCCACTTACAACCTATTTAGATAAGACTATAAAAAGTTCTTGCATTCGTGCTGAAAATTTCAAACCTCCATAATTGTTTTATTTTCTCTGTTCTTTTTTCACTGAATTCTTATTGGCACATTGTTGTTCTAATTAATTTGTATCGCTTTGTTCGCCCTAAGTTGGCGGGGGTATGCCCAGACGTGGGTCCCTTGCTCACTTTGCCACTGGATTCAAGCAAGCCTGGCTGATGACGGCTGGAATGCCAGAAACCGGTCCTAGGATGCTTGTTTCCGGTCCAGGGAAGACATGGCTTGGCAGTTCGGGCTGGACTGTTCCCATGAGGCACAGGGTCAGACTGATTTGCATATGGCCATGTCTGAACTGGGGTGGTGGAGTGAGCTAAAGAATGATGATGGATTAAACCCAGATCAGTTGACTGGGGGTGAGTGTTTGATTGGCTCAAACGTTCCGTCCATCATCCCCTTTTGTATCGTTCTAATTAATATAGGCATGTTTTTATAACCATTTAATATTATGCAATATAACACGTTCTTCATTTATAAGAGTATGTCCTTTCCCCTCCCTCCCTCTACCTTTTCTTTTCTCTCTTTTCTTACCCTTATTATTGTTATAAAATATAAATAGCTTTCCCTTTTGTCATTTATGCTGGTTGTACTTTGTATTCAATTATTTAATTATTTCTACTATATGTTGACTGGCCTTATGTATTTCTTTCATGTTATTCAATAAAGCTTTTTAAACATAAAAAAGAAGTTACAGCAAAGTGATATTCAGTAGGCCTGGGCAGTGAACTTCGCTCCGTTCGCGGAGTTTTCGGCACTCCGCAATTCCATGGAGCTCGCAGAGTGCAGAAAACTCCCCTTCGCGATGTGCAGCAGAGTTTTTTTCGCCCTCGCGATCGCGAACGGTAAGTTCGCGATCGCGAACGGTAAGCTCGGGAGCACGAGCTGCCGCTCGGGTAGAATTTCTACCCGAGCGCAGGAATACCAGCACAAACTGCAGTTCGCACTGCACTCCGCCACTCGTGGAACTTCGCAGAGTTTTTTTGTAACTTCGCAGAGTTCCGCGTAGCAAAACTCTGCGAACTACGCCCAGGGCACTTCACAAACACTTACATAAATACATTTATTATACAGCATTAGTTCTCCTGCTGCCTTGCACTTTTTTTTATCATTTCTGGCAATGTTAATGAAAATTTGGAGGGTGAGGTGATAGTCTAATGTGCAAACACTTAATTAGCACATAAGGCTAATTGGTATTTTTCATTTTTTGCATTCAATTATCTTTACTTATCATGATTTGTACCACATGTTTTACCCATACTTGGTAGATTCCTCTTGATGCCAGAGGATGTGAAATATTTTTTAACCATCCTGCAGAGTGAAGGGAATGAATGGGTTTCCCATGGCCCTTATCAAACTCCACTAATTGAGTGGCCCTTAAAGGAACAACCAAATATCTCTGTCAGAAACTCAGCAGGTTAGAAAGGAGTTTGTCTCAGCCAATCCGCTCAGTTTAGCACCTACATTGGACAGTTATCAGCCCTGGCATGGGCTTGGTAAAAAACTGAAGTCCTGGGGGAGGAGAAGGGCTTTAGGGCTATGGTCTATTCACGATATGGAAAGGGAAACCAGCTTGGGAAGCAGTGACAGAATGATAGTGATTGACTCATTCACTCAATACTTAAGGAATGGGATGAGGAAGGCAATGAGGTCGTAATGTGGTATCAGTGCAGACCAAGAGTGAGTCTCACAATATACCATTCCCTACTTACCCATGCTAAAACTAAAAGCCGGATGTTTTTTTAATTGTTTCCGGTTTACTTGTTCTAAATACTTACTTTTTACAACTGTTAGAGGAAAAACAATTTGATGTCTTTGCTGTGCCTCTAAGGTAAAGTCCATCATCGGAGCCAAATGGAACCTATTTTGGTCCCGATTACGAGCTTAGGAGTTAGTTATCACACATGATAAATAACATACCACGTGTATGTTCTATAATCGTGGGCATACACAAAACCTATTACGAGTTTGTGGGGAATGACATGCGGATTTTCGTGTTTAACGCACCAAAATCCGTGACGGTACGGTAAATACCATAAAGTTTTCCATGTGAATTTTAACAACAGCTGAGATTTTTAAAGCATCTGATATTTATCCATGCGCTAAATACAGCCAAACTTGTTATTTTGGAGCATATGTATGAAAATCAGATTTTGCGATTCTCAAAATGCGATTTTTTGCGAATCGCAAATTGAGAAACGCAAAATGCGATGTAAATAAAAAATCGCAAAATTTTAGCGAATACCAAAAATTTGCAGAATACGTTTGCGAACTCGGTATTAGCGATTCCTTACTTGCGAATTCGCAATTAAGGAATCGCAAATTTAGCAAATATGCAATTCAGGTGCAGCTTGATGACATCACACCCAGGAAGTGTGACTGCCCATGCTGTTCCTGATTGCCTGAGGCTGTGTGAGAGGCTGGGAGGACAATCAAACCACTTTGGGCTGCCACACCACCAAATTCAAATGGATCCCCAGGAGAAAGAGAAGGATAAGGAGGAGGCTGGGAGGAAAAGAAAGCAGAAGTTCAGTGAGAGGGAGCAGGAGGTCCTCATTGAAGAAATGGTCCTTAGCCATGAATTGCTTTTTGGGAAAAAATCCCTTCATGTGCCAGAATCCCAAAAATGAAAAATATGGCTGGACATCCAGGCAAAGGTCAATGCGATTGGTGTGAGCCAGTGCACTGTGGCTGACCTCCACAAGCGCTGGTACGATATGCGCTCCAGGTCCAAGGACAAGGTGGCAACCAGGCTTGCAGAGGCAAAGAAGACTGGCGGTGGAACATCCACTGAGACAGAATCTATGCCCCTTGAGGAGTTTGTGGAGTTCACCCTACAGCCTGAGAGCATCAGTGGAGAGGCTGACATTGACAGCTCCGACCCTCCCAACACCGGACAAGGTAAGATGCATGCCAAATTAGCCCTGACACATTACCATCTCAATCACACACTCAGGAATGCACCAACTACAAAGTAACAATGCAACTCCATTCCACTTTTTCTAGCACACCCAGCAATGTACCATGGGAGATGTAGTCACATGCATTATACAGTGGAGCAGTGAGACACAGCAATGCAGAATCAGCAGAAGTAAATTAGTAAAGGCAAAAAACGCTAGACAGTACTTAGCTAACACAAATCCAGAAAACTTTATTCAGTGAACAATGTGAAGCAGAACACACAATTAAAATGTGCCTTTCCATTTACAGTTCAAACTGAAACACAGGATGACAGTTCGGGAGCTGATGAGGCAGCACACACAGAAGACCAGGCAGGGCAAGAGGACACGGAGCAGACGACACTGCCAACACCTGTCCCACGGAGACATTGTCAAATTGTGCCTCCACTTCCACTTTTAGAGGGAGAACCAGAGTCCACAGGGGATGAGGCCCAGCGAGACCAGGAACAGCGTGCACAACAGGTCCACGATCAGCCCCCTGTGCACCATAGTGAAGAAACATGCAGGAGACGCAGGCCAAGGGAAACCGCCAGCCAGTAGCGGCCCGTGGAGGGAGTTCCGTGGGGGGGGTGAGGTGGGGCAGGGGAGGGGCAGGGTGGGGGTTAGTAAACACCAGAATATGGATGAACGAAGGTAAGTAAACAGTTAAATAAATAAAACGATATTCGTTGCGCGCGCTGCAATGCATTTTGCAATGCAGCGCGCGCAACGAAATTCGTTTTATTTATTTAAATGTTTACTTACCTCCGTTCATTCATATTCCGGTGTTTACTACCCCCACCCTGCCCCTCCCCCACCCCGCCTCACCGCCCCAAGGAACTCTCTCCACGGGCCGCTACTGCCACCAGCGCAGCTGCTGTAGAGGATCCAATGGTGTTTGCCGGACTGGAAGGCACCATGGTTAAGGTACAGGGTCCTGCAAACCAAATCAATGAGGTCAATACACAGGCAGCTGGTGCCTGTCAACCATAACCTGAGTGACATGAAGGAGGGCATCAGAGAAATGACGGGCGCAATTAAAAAACTTTGTGCCACCATGAAGAGAGACCAGGCAGCCAGACGCAGGGGGAGACAACATCTCTACAGCCGTCTGGACACATATAGCAAGGCGGTCAACCGCCCGTGTAATGCCACTTCCCTGCTGTCACGCCGCTCAGGTAGCATGCAGGTTGAAATGGTGCACTGCAGCCAGGATGTGGCCAAAGGGTTGGTGCAGGTGACTAACATGGTGGAACAGCTGCAGACAGCTACCATAGGTGGCACAGGACTCCTGGGATCAGGGGATATTGAGGAGCTCTCAAGCAGAAGCAGCATCACCCCACCAATTGCCGAACACAGACGGCGCAGTGTGAGGCAGGGAACAACACTGGATGCCTCAACGGGAGAGTAGTCAGCACCCTGAGCGTGCAACAGCAGGACGTGCACGTAAAAAATAGACTGTCACCACAGCAGAATGCCAATGGGTGATGTAACCCATTCCATGTGGACTTTTGTTTGCCCGTCATCCATACACTGTGGACATAACATGTGCACCAGATTGTTACACACATGAAGTGTGTGTTTAGGCTGTGTGACTGATATTTACCTGCAGCTGAAGGAAAAATAAAACACAGTCATGCACAAATCATCTTTTGCATTGTGTCATCATTAGTCACCTAGAAATAGTTTTGTGTTATCTCATCACATCTCAGTCGGCCCGCAGCTGCCCCTACACCACCAGCTGGTCTGCAATGTGGACCTGGGCCCTCATCCTCAGATGATTCTGTATCAGTAAGTTCAACTGGAATGCCTTTTTTAGTTGGTATGTTGTGGAGCATGGCACAAGTAGCCACAATCTTGCAGCAGGTCTCTGGGCTGTATTGTAGTGCTCCTCCACTTTTATGCAGGCAGCAGAACCGGCTCTTTAGTATCCCAAATGTCCGCTCAATTACACAGCGCGTAGATTTGTGTGCGCGATTATATCTTCGTTCCGTAGGATTGGCTGGATTGAGGTACGGTGTTAGTATAAAATCTCGCACAGCATATGCGCTGTCTCCTAGAGGATGAAAGACATAAGGCTAATCACTGTCCTCTCACGTCAGACCTTAACTGTATGTTAGAGTGTTAGACATGCATTTACCTAGCAGGTAGCCCTCGCCAAAATCGCCACCAGTGAGACGTGTGTATATCCCACTATGTCTAAATATAAAGGAGTCGTGTGTACTGCCAGGGTATTTTGCAACAATATTGGTGATGATATATTTAGCATTGCAGATGACCTGTATGTTGAGAGAATGATAAGATTTGCGGTTCCTGAATACATACTCATTGTTTGATGGGGGTGAGAGGGCTACATGGGTTCCATCTATACAGCCAATGACATGGGGAAATTGGGTAATCTGGTGGCAGTCCTGTTTTGTTTGCTGTAATGCCTGTTGTGTGGTGGGGAATTGGATGTGATGATGTAGCCTCTGTACCATTGCATCCAAGAATGCATGGAAGAAGCACGACAGGCAACTCTGGGAGACCCCTCCTGCTGCTGCTATCACCCCCTGGAAACTCCCTGATGCCAGTAAGTGCAGTGAACACAGGACCTGCACATGGGTTGAAATGGTTTGGGTCCTGCGGGTTGGGTGTTCAAGCAAGGGTTTTAGCTCAGCAATCAAGTCCATAATGGTAGCTGAGTCCAGCCTATACTTCTCATGGATCTCCTCCTCAGTCTGCTGGAACAGAGTGATGCGCACTCTGAAGATCCGTTCCTGTCACCTCCTTCTCTGTGCTGCAGCTCGAATTCGCATCCTCCTGGCTATCACATACAGCGCTGCCATTGTGGAAGTCCCTGTTGCATTGTGGGCTTGTTTAAATAGGTTGCACCTGGTTACCACCTGCTTGGAGTTGGTGGTAAAATGCATATGCAAATTTGCGAATTTCATCTATTCGCAATTTGCAAATTTTTCATACATTTCTTTGCGAATTCGCAATTTGCGATTACTTTATTTGCGTATATCGCAAATAGCGTGTCGGCAAATGCGAATTCGCAAAAATAATTCGGAAATTTTGTGACTCGCAAAATAGGTATTCACAAATTTAGCGATTACCTATTTTGCACTGCGAATCTATGTTGTACATAGGAAAGGGCTATTTTGCGATCGCAAACACTGTTTTTAGCTTGATACATATGCCCCTTTGACTCCACAAGTCAGAATTTACCGGCCCTCTCTTAATCGGGGCCTTCGTGTTTTTACCCCCACAGTAACAACATGAGAACCACAAAATGCTAATGCCTTCAAAAGTTGTCCAGCCCACCAAGGGGTTGACAACATCCCTTACCTTCAGATGACATGACCTGCAGAATGCCACAAACGAAGCGAAGCGATTAAGTAACTTTGTAGTATGTCGTGTCTCTACCTTTTACAGCACGGTATCATAATTTGCCAGGGGTCGTTCTGACAGCGCGGTTTCTATGGAATTGCTTTATCGAAGTCCATTAATGGAGCCATCGCAGTTGCAATGGGTAAGCAAGCACTTATACAGGTCTCTAGGCTTAAAGTACGGATGTGTGCTTGGAAGACTTGCGGCCTTCATTATTGTTTAGCAATACAAAATGCTAATTAGACTGAGCGGTTCTGAAATCACTGAAAGGATTACATGACTATTTGCGATCTCCTTGAGTTACAAGTTTCAGGAAGCCAGATTAAATGGATTTTTCCTCTAAAAGAATACTTAGAAAACAGAAAGTCCCACAGGGACATGCTTCTTGAATAAATAGTACTGGACCCTCGAAAGAATATTCTCTTTCATTAAACGGCAGATAGGCCGTTGCTCCGCCGATCAGGTCTTTAGGGACACTGCTATTAAACCCATGTTTAGAAAATCGGACATCAGTTTTTCTTTGGTAATATGCTTTATTATTCTACATCTGAGCGCTATTTGCGAAACACGTTTCTTGTGAAAACTCCTGCAAATGTAAATTGTGTATAATACAAACATAATTCAAAAACATATTTTTAGTTTCACCTGAAAAGCTAAGACAGATAAAACTTACAACAAATTTCGTGAAAATAGTGCATGCTCAAGGAAAAACGTGCTTTCTCTTAGAGCCGTGAAAATTGAAGAGGAGCCTCATAGAGCAGGCAAGAGTTATGAGAAAGGATGAAACAACTTTGGCCCTCATTTACAAGCAAGTGCCGCAGCGCCACACCACCGCACCGCAAGCCCTTTGGCTGCGACACGCTGCGTCGCTTTCAAAGCACAGGGATGGGGCATATCTACAAGGATATGACGGATCCCTTTGCCTTCCCTTGCGCTGGCGCACAATTTGCTGCCATGCGCCAACGCAGGCAACCTTGCACCAGGGTGCAAGGATGCCTGCGTCACGGGGATGATTGTTTATGTGCAGGAAGGTGTCCCTTCCTGCACATAAACAATCTGAAATGGCGTTTTTCAACTTCTATGTGTGCTGCACCAGCACTCATAGAACTTGCAAAAAGTAAATTTTTTAATGATTGTTTATGTGCATGAAGGGACACCTTCCTGTACATAAACAATCACTAGAGGTGATCTCCTCGCTAGAGGAAAAAAACGAGGAGAAATGAATACAGACTGCCTTGTTGCGCCTCCCTACACCTCCCCTGGGGAGGCGTAGCATTCAGACGCATTTCCTAGTTTACGATTTCTCATAAATCGGGAAATGTGTCAGGTTCCATGAGTGTTGCGTGGGAACACCCACAGCAACACCCATGGAACGCCCCTTTCATGCAAAGTGCTGCGTGTAAAGGGAGTGTATTTACAAGAACAGGAAAAGCCATGCAGGGTGGCTTTTCCTTTCCTTGTACATATGGGGCAGCAAAATGCGCCACCGGTGCATCACAAAAAGTGACGCACCGGTGGCGCAAGGGGCTTGTAAATAAGCCCCCATGTGTTCAGGCTAATTCCTATAAATCCAGTGCTCCTTCGCCCCAAGGTTGTCAGCAGCCAGGTTGAACTTTCATCTGCAAAGAAGTGTGGGTGAATTTTGGTACCAACAGGGACATTTTATATATCACTTCTTCAAAGATTTACATAAAGTACATATAGAGATCAAAATACATATTATAAATCAATACATTGGATGTGAAAAATCCTAAAAAATTACTCATACATATTACATTAATGACATATCTTGCATCTAAATAAGCCTTATCGACATTCTGGCCTCCCTCTAAAAACACAAAAGATTATTTCCATTTTTCCATATTCTATTTAATCTAATTACGGAACCCACCCTTCTTGCATATATAGTTTCCCACTTAAAAATTCTATGCATAACCGGAGACCCACGCAGCAGTAGCGGACTGAACACGCGGGCCCCAACGCAGCGGCGAGCAGATTAGAGCGGAGAGGTGGGGGCGAGAACGCGCTGCCAGAGAGAGAGAGAAGCCCGGAAGGAGAGGGGGCTGGCGGGCTGACCCGGGACCAAGTCCTCAGACCCTCTGAGGGGGGCGGCGAGTGATGGAGCCAGTGCAAGCAGGGCACAGCGCGGCCTGGTGGGCTGCAGCCTCCAGCTGAGAGTTTGCAAGCAGAGCTGAGACATGGAACGAGGAATCGTGGCCGCCCCACTTTGCGGGCTGTCGGCCAGAGACATCGACTGCCGGCGCGGTGTGAGATAGCAGACAAAACGGAGTAAGAGTCCCGAAGCAGGAGAGGTGCCCTGAAGGCAGTGGGCCGCAAGAGGCCCAACCAAAGCAGCAGAGCGCAAGATCGGGAAGAAGGCGGCTACGCCACTTGAACAGACGGGGTGGGCAACTGCCCAGTGGGGCCAGAGAGAGCACCAGCTTACAAGAGCCCATCGAAGAAATCCAGGGAGACAGGGGAGAAGCGCTTTGCACATTAGTAGAAGTAAGACACCTGAGCCGAGTTTACACGCTTTTGGCCAGTGGCGCAGGGATCCGGACTTGCGGGAGGGGCAGCAGCGGTCATGTCCGCAGTAAGGAGCAAGAAAGACCGTTATTTGAAAGACATGCTGACTAAGATGCCGCCGCCCAGTGGGGGGGACGGTCGGCTCTCCCCACCAACTACCGGGGGACACAACACAGACCACCAAGAGGCTCCAGTCACGCGAGCCTTTCTGGAGACACTCTTCGGCACATTGAGGGACAACTTTCACACGCTGAAAAGTGAAATTGCGAGGTAGATAAAAGAGGTGCGGCGGGACATTGACGCCATGGGCGAAAGAGTGGCCTCCATGGAGAATCTGGAACAGGCCAGAGAGGAAGAAATAGAGCAACTGCAGCAAGAGATCCTCCGGCTCAAAGAGCAGCAGATTGACCTTCAGGCACACACGGAGGACCTGGAAAACCAGTCCCAACGCAATAACATACGTGTGAAGGGAGTGCCGTCGCAGGAAGAAATATCGGACATCACACAATACTTGCAGGGCCTCTTTAGGAGTATCCTGGAAGCTCCTCCGGACTTTGATATCAAAATAGACAGGGCCCATCGAGTGGGGCTCCAGAGGAAAGCACCTGCGCCCCCACCAGACATTTTGGCTTATCTCCCAGACTTTCAACTCAAGGAACGCATCCTCCGGGAGGCGCGGGATAATAAGCCCTTAAAATACCAGGATCACTCCATTGCCCTCTACCAAGACTTGTCCCTGATATTTCTTCAGAAGCGCAAGGAATTCAAAGTGGCCACTACGCTTCTCCGCAACCAGGGAATTTCTTATTCCTGGGGTCACCCATTTCGGCTCATCTTCAAGTGGCAGGGCAAACTGCATCAGCTACGCTCTTTGCAGGACACTTGCCGGGTACTGGGCATTGAAAACCCACAGCAACCAGAGGATGGGGATTCTGGGAAGGGCAAGACCCCCAGGGAGAGTTGGCACACGGTCACAGGGAGAAGACAACCGGAGCGAGCACTGAGACCAGATCCTACGGCTATGGCGCAGGAACGACAGGCGGTGCTGGAGATGCTGTCACGAGGAACTTCCCCACACAAGGACTAGCAGACCTAATGAGGGGCAGATAAGTGACATTTGCAGGGCTGGATGGGTGGTGGGGTCATCTAACGGGAGCGGGGGGCTGGGGATTTTGGCCACGCAATGCCTCTACTTTTCCTTAACACCATGGGTACGCGACACGAACTGGCGGACCCTGGACTATTTGGGACTCAAAAGGGACAATGGTTGGGGTTAGGGAGGGCGGGTGGGTCACTGGTATGCGGGTTCCTGATGCGGGAAGAGAGATTGTAAGCTGTGGAAACAGAGCAAGGGAGGCACAGAGAGAGGGAAGGGGGTCAGATGGGGATGGTAGTGGGCACACATCAACACACCCTACATAGGGCTCCATGACTGGTTCCATGCTGAAAATTCTCACTCTCAATGTGAGAGGTCTCAACAATCCCATTAAACGGAGGTCTATTCTTTCCTACCTGGAGAACTTAGAGGCAGATATATGCCTTCTCCAGGAAACACATCTCCTCGCCAAAGATTGGCATAGAATGCGATCCCGAGTTTTCCCGCACCAATTGTTTTCATCAGGCCCAGACAAAAAAGGCGGGGGTGGCGATCCTTGTGGCTAAACGATTCAAGGGGACAGTGTGAGACAAGGCGGCGGAGATCAAAGGGTGTCTCTTGGCTCATGTATTTCAGATAGGGGGTCACAACTTGCTGGTAAGTTCCACCTATGCACCTAATACAGGACAAGAACGATTCCTGAAATCAGCTATCATGGAGGCAATGAACGTACAAGAACGTAAGACGCTCATAGGGGGAGACCTCAATTTAGTCATGGAGGGGGCAAAAGACAGGTCCGGTAGGCGCTACTCACAGTCGGGGGAGATATCACCAGAAGGCAGACAGTGGCTCCATTCATTAGGCCTCGTGGATCTATGGAGGACAGCACACCCCCACACTTCAAAATTTTCATACTATTCGCATGCACACAAGACATATGTCCGCCTAGACTACATGCTAGGCACGGAATAAATACGCACAATTGTGGGTGACATAGACATTGTCCCAGCGGTGCTGTCCGATCATGACGCGGTGGAGGTGACATTACGGCTACCGCCACAGCGGGGTAAATTTGGGGGTTGGCGGCTACGAGAGACGATGCTTCACAAAGAAGCAGTGAAAACGCAACTTACTCAGTGCATAACGGGGTACCTGGAGTTAAACGATTCCCAGGGGACAAGCATTGCCTCTCTCTGGGGAGCTTTAAAGGCAGTGGTGAGGGGGGAATAGATCGCGATCTCTGCGGTGGAGGCTAAAGACCGAAAAGAGAAAAAGGCAGAACTTACCGCACAGGTAATAGAATTAGACTGAGTACATAGCCGGACAGGGGCACTGAGGGTCTGGAAGCAGCTGAAGTTAGCAAGGGCGCAATTGGCGGGGCTGGATCTCAACAGAGCTGAATATGCGGCCCTAAGGCTCAAACACTCATACTACAGCGGAGGGGACAGAACGGGACGCATGCTAGCGAGTAAATTGAGAGCCAGGCGCCAATAGATGCATGTGCAGATAATAGAGGACGCTAGAGGGGAGGACCACACAGAGGACGAGGATATAGCGCACGTGTTCAGGGAATTCTACACAGATCTTTACGCCAGAGAGACCACATCGAATAGCTTACAGTCATCCTACCTACAGGGGATACGCACAGCCGCTTTAGTACAGGGGCAGGCAGAGCAGCTGGACGCCCCAATCCGGATTGAGGTAGTAATAGGGGCAATCTCCCGTCTCAGACCTCTTAAATCCCCGGGGCCAGACGGCTTCTTAGGGGGCTTCTATAAGACCTTTTGTCCCTTGCTAGCGACAATCCTCACATGCCTGTTTAACTTGTTCGAGGGCCCAGGCTCGATCCCTGCGGAAATGTTGGCAGCGGCTATTGTAGTTCTCCCCAAGCCAGGTAAGGACAGGAAGAAATGCAGCTCCTACCGCCCAGTGTCTCTACTTAATGTAGACCTCAAATTGTTTACGGGTATCTTAGCGGCAAGGTTAGGTCCGATGATGCCAGGGATAATTGAGTCAGACCAAGCGGGCTTTATCCAAAATCGCCAGGAAGGTGATATTACGAAACGCGTTCTCCACCTTATAGACAAGCCCATCGCATGAATATGAATGCGCTGTTGTTGACAGTCGATGCTGAGAAAGCGTTCGATCGGGTTGATTGGAGTTTCCTAGAGCGCACGTTGATTCACTTTGGGCTGGGGAAACATTTCAGGGCCTGGATAGCGAGCTGCTATAGCTCCCCCACAGCCTCCATTAAAGTCAGCGGGACATCGTCTCGCCCCTTTCCCATTCGCAGGGGCACCAGACAGGGGTGCCCGCTGTCACCCCTCTTATTCGCTCTTTACATTGAGCCACTAGCGCAAAAGATACGAGACAACCCGGCCATAACAGGCATACCATTTGGCGGGGACAGACATACCGTAAGTCTATAAGCTGACAATATCCTGGCCTCACTAGAGGATCCAGAATGGTCGGTTCCAGAGTTTTTAAAAGAACTGGAGGCCTTCGGTGAGGTAGCCGGCTTTAAAATCAATGTGGGGAAATCTCAGATTCTACAGCTGTCCGGAACCAGATTAGACTCGCAGGAAGGACCAGACCGCTTGTAGGGATCCAAGTAACAAAGTCGATTCCTTATTTAGGGATTGAGCTAGCGGCGACGGTTCCACTGACGGTCTCCATGAACTATGCTACGCTCGCCAAACAGATCACACATGACTTACAGACCTGGAAGCGCCATCAGCTATCACTAATGGGTCGCGTGGCCGCAATTAAGATGTTGGTCCTACCGAGAGTTCTATACCTGTTCCAAACGATCCCAGTCAAGTCCCCACGGGGGACACTTAAGGCACTTCAAAAAGAGATGCTTCACTTTATATGGGTAGGGGAGCGGCCTCGTATGCGCAGGGAGCTGGGCTACCTGAAAGCAGAAGAGGGTGGCTTGGGAATCCCGAATCTGGAAAGATAATATAGAGCTACTCAATTGTGGTACCTCGTGGAATGGAGCCGGGAGGAGTTGGAGAAGCGATGGCTGTTTCAGGATAGGGCACTGGCCCACATGTCTTTGTGGAAGGTTCCCTTTCTGAAAAAAGCAGACAGGCCACAAGGACTGAAGGGATCTCCGATTACGAGGGCGGTGTTGGATGTATGGGAGGCGGTGGCCACGACGGACAGACTCACGTCCTTCCCATCTCCACTGACGCCTCTGCTGGAGAATAGGGAGTTCTCCCCGGGAATGGTGACCAAAGACTTTAAAGCTTGGCGGGACACGCCTTGCAAGGGGGCCGGACACCTATTTGACTTATATGGGATTATTTTCTTTACGCAATTGCGACAGGTCTATGCACTACCTGAGACAGAAAGATACTGATACATGCAGGTGCGGCACTGGCTGCTCCACCCGGACTTACTCCCCCAGGTTGGTAGACGACTGACAAAATACGAAAAATGGCTGATCACGAAGACATTGGGTAAGAAGTTGATTTCAGAGCTCTATGATATGCTACGCAAGCCAGCCCCGGATGAGTTCACCCCCAGTCAGAGGCGCTGGGCTAAGGAGTTAGGGAGGGATCTCTTGAAAAAAGAATGGGTAGAGATTTATTACAGGGCCAAACACACAGCACGGAACACAGCGGGTAAGGAAACGGCTTTCAAAATAGCCACGTATTGGTACCTGACACCAGTACGTCTCAATAAAGGGAATCCGGACCGTAGCCCTACTTGTTGGCGGGGATGCGGGGGGAGGGGACATTGCTACACCTGCTGTGGGAATGCCCGGTCCTTTCTAATTATTGGCCTCGAATTCTGGACGAGATTGATGGGCAATTTGAGACACAGATTCCAAGATTTCCAGCCTATGTGGTTCTGGGGTTGCCCAATCCCCTAACATTCCCACTGAAGTCCCGTAAAGGAAAACAGATAGGGCTGGCACTGGGGGCAGCGCTCCAAAACATTTTAACACATTGGGGCACACAAATAGTACCCACTCATATGTACACTTTAGGGATGGAACGCATACAGGCCACACTCACAGGATCGGGGATCAGTTTTGGGGAGGCCTCGCAACCGCTGCTGACCCTACTGTCTACCGAATTCAATGAGATCACATGCCCAAGATACCTTTGCCTCCTGCGATTAACAGCTACAGAAAGCGCTCCTGAGACACAGTGAAGTTCAGTGCTTGCTCTCTCAGCAAGGGCGTCATAGGGACTAGTGGAATCCTGCATACCAGTGGGGGGGAGGGGTGGGGGGTTTGGGGAGGGGATAGGGTGGGTTTCATTGTTCAATGGTATTGGGGGTGAGTTTCAACCTCCTCAAGGTTGTTTGAAGCCCATCGATGCACATGTACGGACTCACATGCCACGGGCTCCACAGAAAGATACAGCAGGTCATGCTAGTGCTGTAAGCACCGTAATTTTTCTTAAGCGTCCTGGTCTATAAGGCAATACATGTAAGAGCTACATATGTATGTACAATGAGACTGCTAATAATACCAATAAAAAAAGAGTTCAAACAAAAAATTCTATGCATTTTATTTAACCATTGGGAGATTGCTGGAATTACTGCTGATTTCCAATTAGATAAGATTAATGATCTTGCAACCAAGGTAGAGATAAAAATAAATTGGCGTTGAGGTAAAGTTAAATCAATACAAGCTTCTACTTGACCTAAGAGAGCTGTAGAGGCCTCGGGAGGAAGATCGACTGCCAGTATTCTTCCTACTTCTGAGAAAACATTTTTCCAAAAGCTGGTAACCTGGCTACATGTAAACCCCACATGTAGCCAATCTCCTATTACCTGATGACATCTAAAGCATCGAGGATTGACTGCTGGATACATTTTACGGAGTTTGGCCAGAGTGAAATAAATCAGCCATTTGCTGAAAAAAGTCATCCTCCTTAAGTTTGCTGCTCTTACTGCTTTACAACTCATATTATTGAAACTTTGCCATTGTTGAAAATTAAGGCAAGAGCCAACTGACTCAGAGATTTTTTCTAGGTGGTTTAGCACTATTCGCTCGTTCTGAGTATATTTAAGCAGTTTGTGCTAATTCCCAATTCCCCTAACCTTAAATATAAAATTAGGTTTGCTTAACAGTAGGCCTTTACAGCTGTCTAAATTTCTTAATCCCAAACAAAACTTATTTATCTGAAAATTGCTAAAAAAAAGAGACGTCTTGATATTACTATTGTGCTCCCTGATTTCCTGCCACGTTCTCAATCTGTCATTTAAAAAAAAATCCTAAAGTTCAAAAACCCCGGAACTAGCCAAATGTTCACAAGTCCGGGTAGTCATACGAAGTCCCATGGAGAGGATTCAACTAATCTCAACTGCGGGTGTAACCAAGGGATATCGAATGTCTCCCAGACCTTTTGGAACTGAGAGGATATAATCCTGGGAATTTTATAATGTGATCTCTTCGGAAGCTTAGGGATTTGCAGGAAAGGAGCAAAAGCGATCTCCATTTCCCCTAGCATTAAAACCAAGAAGTAATTAGCGAGAGACATCTCTTCTGCATCGTTGTAATTGAGCCAGTTAATTAGTGAGGCTTGGTAATATAATCGAAAATTGGGTAGTGCAAGAGCCCCATCTTCGACATCTAGTTGTAGAGTTTCTAGTTTCTGTCTCGGTTTTTTACCTTGCCATATAAAACATCTTATTTCGGAATTTAATTTGCTCAAAAAATGACTGAGGGACCTTAACCATCAAGTTAGAGAATAAAAATAAGAAGAGGGGAAGTATATTCATTTTAATAAGTGCTACTCAACCCATAATTGTCAGGGGAAGGTCCTCCATTGTACGCATCTTATTAAAAGTAGGAATGAAATTAAGCGATAACAGATCTTCCAGATGGGACGTAACAAATATTCCCAAATATCTTATAGAATGAGACCTTGGGTGTTGTCCTTGCATTGAAGGAGGTAAAACTGCCGGGGAACAATTAAAAAACAGGGCCTCTGACTTTGTATGCTTTTTTTTGTATCCCCCAAAAGCTGTAAATTCACTTATTTTGGACAAAGTGCACAGGATATTATCTTCTTTGGCTGCCAGATATAGAGCCATGTCATCAGCAAACAGCTTCAGTTTGGCAGAGCCAGGTACCGGGGGTAAGATAGAGCAATCCTGCCTTATCGCACAGGCTAGTGGTTCCAAAAATAAGGAAAAAAGTGTAGGAGGAAGGGGGCAGCCCTGCCGCGTCCCCTGACTAATAGAGATATTCCCGGCCTTATTCCCATTTATGATTATGGACGCCTGAGCGCCTAAATAAAGATTTCTTACTGCTCGACAGAATTCAGCTGGAACGGCAATTTTTTTAAAAATAGCAAATAGTACATTCCACTAAACTCTGTTGAACGCTTTCTCTGCGTCCAACATTATAATGACTGCTTTTGTTTTATTAATGTTAAAATAATCAATTGATTGACATAGGTAATGTGTATTAGTAGCTAAATGTCTACCTGCGACGAACACGGTCTGATCCCTATGTACAAGAGAAATAGTCACCTGAGAAAATCGATTCGCCAGAATTGTCGAAAAGATCTTGTAGTCATTATTAAGTAAACTTATCGGGCGTTAAGAATTGACCTCCTCCTCTGATTTAACTTTTTTGACAAAACTGACTACAACAGCTTGCGTAAACGAGACCAGGACTGTTTCACCTTTCAAAATGTCATTAAATAATAATTTAAAAAAAGAGCTAAGCTGAGGAAGGAAAAGCTTATAAAATTCTATGGGGATCCCATCACACCCGCATGCTTTAGCAGAGGGTGAAGACATCACGCAGTGATTAATTTCTTCTGCTGTAATCTCTGTAGGTAAGCTATTTTTTTGCTCCTGAGATAATGAGGGGTAATTAATCCCATTAAGCCAGGCAGCCGCTTCCTCTATTGAGGTATTATGAAGATCAGAGTAAAGCTCCCTGTAGTGTTCCAAAAAGATGGCAGAAATTTCCTGGGGATGAGATGCAGATCTCCCAGTAGCTAGGTCTTTTATCTTTTTAATGGTGCTCTTATGAATCCTATGTTTTGCTGACCAAGCAGGATATCTGCCTATATGTTAATTCTCTTCATACCTTTTTTGCAGGACCGCGTTGTGCGCTAGGATTTCCTTGGAGACATAAAAATCTTGTAAGTTATATTTTATTTGGTGAAGCTTAATTTTATTTTCCCTGGAAGGTACTGCTTGATATTTAGCCATGAAAATCAAAAATTGTTTTTCTAGCTGAGACCTTTCTTCATTCTCTTTTCTCCTTTTATATGCTTTATAATTAATAACGTCACCTCGGAAAAATGCCTTGCGAGCACCCCAAACTGCAAAATCCGTAGCTGTATCCATATTGCGTTTCCTAAAATCCTCTAACATCAAGCGCATGCCGGCCACCCATTGCTCATCCACTAGGAGAGACTTGTCCAATGACCATCTAAACTCGATTCGAGCTTGAGTTTGAATTTGGAATTGGACCGAGATTAACGCATGGTCAGATAAAGGATTTTCAATAATCTCAGATTCAGTACTTAAAAGGGCATGTGAAATGAGAAAAAAATCTATTCACGAAGATGAATGATATCTCTTCGAATGACAAGTGAACTTCTTCACTCGGGGACTTCGACTCGCCAACAATCAACCAACCTAAAATCCTATATCAACTCCTGGCAAACCCTGATGAATTTCGGTTTTGTCCTCGTTTTTTGAGGTCGTGAAGAATCAATGGTTGGATCAATTAGCCAGTTGAAGTCCCCCAATAATCATATATCTTGTTTGAGCAGTGGCAAAATCATATTGAGACTGAAGCGTCTCTGATGAGTCTTCAATAGGGCCATATAAGCTAATAAAATTGAATAATTGGTTACAGATGTTCATCTGTAACCAAAGCCATCTAGCACTATTGTCCCTTTGGACCATTATAATATCCCCCTGTACCTTTTTACTCACTAATATGGCTGCTCCCCTAATGGCCGCACTTGAGGAAGCATAAAATTCATGTTGAACAAAGGCGGGGGTTTTATCCCTGGGTGCGTCCTCCTTATAATGAGTCTCCTGAAAAAAAATTATTTCGGCTTGGAGGGTCTTGAACCAAGCCAACATTGAGCGCCGCTTCAGTCTGTTATTAAAGCTATTTACATTACAGGAAATAATCTTTAGTGGTCTAGCTGTCATTTAAGTGTAGGATTAAGAAACAAAATTATCTCAATCCCTTGCATTTCTATCAAAAATCTGCGACATTTTATTTTTTCACCCCCCCAACCCCTGTGAGCCTAGTCCCCCTTAACCTCCATGAACCCTTCCTCCCCACGCCCATGGATCCCCTCGATAGCAGAGCCTCCCTCGTCTGGGGCTCCCCGAGTGGTCTCTCCCCCTAGCGACCCTACCACCCTCTCTCCTCCCCCATGTGACCCCACCCTCCTCCCTGCATTGGGGTGCTGTGACATGGCTCCCAAGATGGTGAGCCAGTGGCTGGCGATCTAAGGAAAAGTAAGAAAAGAAAGAAAAGAAGAGACAGCAAAAGAGAGAAGCGGAGGGAACATCACCTAGTTTCTTTTCCTAAACTACAGTTCATTTGCCACCCTATCCCCCGAATTTTGCAGAGAATGGAGGAGCTCTTGCGCCTCTTCAACTAATTGAACTATGTGAACTATCCCCTTATGAAGGACCTTCAACTTAGATTGTTGACTATTCCCGCCGGAGCCCCTGCTTGTTGGAAGGAATTTATCATGCCTCTAAATTCCTTTCTGCGCTTGGTAGAAAGGGCCGACATGTCTAAGAAGATTTTAAACGAGAAATTGACGCTTGTCTGATACCCTTTATCACGGATTGCACACACTAGAATATTTTCCTTTATTCTAAAATCCCCGAAGTTCACAATAATCGTCCTCGGATATTTTGCGTTTGGGTATTGAACTGCTGGAACTTGGTGCACACATAAGATCGTAAGATCTGTCGTCTGAGCAGTGGCTTCCGGGCAAACATACTTGGTGACCAGGTCCGTAATAACTTTGTCCATTGCTTGCCCCTTCTCGTAGCCATCCGGAATCTCTGTAATGCGTAAGTTACATCTTTGAGCACAATTTTCCACATCATCTACCTTATGTTGAAGTCTTGCTAGCTCAGTTTGTAATTTAATTACTTGATCCGCTTGTCGGGGGTGATATCTTAAAGATCAGATATGCGTTGTTCAGCTTCCAAGACTCAAGATGCAAGCTGCTGAACATGAGATTGTATTAAGTTCAGTTGCGATTCCGTCATTTTCTGAGCTTCTTCTTGGGAAAGTTTCATATTTTTTAACTCTGTTAAAATCTGGTGAAGAAGGGTTTGTGCATAATCTTCTGTAGCAGTGAAGTTCCTTGAGTCTAGTGGCGTTGAGACTGATTGCTGAGTGATTGGATCCTGAGATAAGGTCTTATCTGGTGTTGCAGTTGCAGCTTCCATTGCCGTGGTAAATAGGGAAGCGTCCAAGAACCTGGCGCTCCCCACATCCTGTATCGCGGGGCTTGCATTGCGTTTAGATAAAATGAAGCTTTTTAAATTAGTCTGTTTCTGTGCCTTCACATTTGACCCCAAAGAGAGCGGGCAGGATACATACTGTTTATCCGCTGGCCGTCCCTCCATTGTGGATAACACAGGTGTTGCCGGTGAGGGTTTATCTTTGCATAAAAGAGAAGCTGGGTTAGCTGGGCTAAGGAGAGGCTTATCTGTGTTATTCAGATCTCCCAACGGCTTCGTTATTAATGGGGGCCATATCGTTAATTGTTCTTCGTATCCCTGGAGGGCATTAATACCTTGCTGGCAAAAGCAGAGTTGAGAGCCAACAGGACATTGAGGTATTGTGACAGTTAGTGAAGTGTAACTAACCAGACTCCCTTCCCCCAGATATTCCTGTCATGCCCTCAGTATGCAGGATGGCCAAGACCTTCTTCTCCAAGGGAAAAGGTTGTAATGGGCTGCTGGGAGGGCCACCACCTCTTCTCTGAGTCTCAAGGTGGTGCTTGGGGGCCAGGGTATGCACCTTCAACCTCAAGTCATGCCACCTCTTGCTAATTTTGCCCTGCGTGTGCAGGGTGGTATTAACAGCATTCACTTTGCTGACTATCCTGTTCCACAATTTAGTTTTCCTAATGTACTTGGGCTCCAAAAATTTGTGGCTCTACTCTAATGATTTCATCCACCATCACTGACAACTCAGCATCTGTTAAACATGGATTTTTAGGGCAATTCGTGACCATAAAATAAAATGAGTGACAAATTAACAAAAAAAACAAGGGTTAATAGTGGATAGGCTAAAACAAAAAAAGCGTGTGGAGAGTGCTAGTTGGGAAGATGAAAAAAGGGCTGACTTAGGTCAAAATGCACAATACGGTGGTGCCTGTCTTGTGGGCTGCAGTTGAGAAGCAAAGGATCATAGCTAGGGATGGGATCACTGACAGAATATCGAGGAGCAAAATATCGACCTGCCAAAATATCGAGGAAAAAATATAGAATGCCAGAATATCGAATTCCTATCTACAAACAGGTAAGTACAAAAATATCGAATCCAAAATATCGTTGTAAAAAATATAGTTAGTCAAAATATCGAATTTTTTAAATGTCTTAAAAGTAATGTAAAATTAATAAAATAATAAATATAATTAACTAAAACATACTTACAAATACTTAAATAATTTTAATATTAATAAATAATTAATGTAAGTAAAAAAAAAATAAACATGCATTTTTATTTTTTAATACATATATATATATTAACGTAATATTAATAACAAATATTCAATATTTTTAGCGTAGGATAGCGCGAGGGTAAAATGTACTATTCCCACTCCAGTGAGTGCAACAGTAGGGAAAGCGTTGGATAGCGGGAGGGTAAAAATTACCATTCCCACTCCAGTGAGTGCAACAGTAGGGAAAGCGTTGGATAGCGGGAGGGTAAAAATTACTATTCCAACTCCAGTGAGTGCAACAGTAGGGAAAGCGTTGGATAGCGTAGGGGTAAAAATTACTATTCCCACTCCAGAGAGTGCAACAGTAGGGAAAGTGTTGGATAGCGTAGGGGTAAACATTACTATTCCCACTCCAGAGAGTGCAACAGTAGGGAAAGCGTTGGATAGCGTAGGGGTAAAAATTACTATTCCCACTCCAGTGAGTGCAACAGTAGGGAAAGCGTTGGATAGCGGGAGGGTAAAAATGACTATTCCCACTCCAGAGAGTGCAACAGTAGGGAAAGCGTTGGATAGCGTAGGGGTAAAAATTACTATTCCCACTGCAGTGAGTGCAACAGTAGGGAAAGCGTTGGATAGCGGGAGGGTAAAAATTACTATTCCCACTCCAGAGAGTGCAACAGTAGGGAAAGCATTGGATAGCGTACGGGTAAAAATTACTATTCCCACTGCAGTGAGTGCAACAGTAGGGAAAGCGTTGGATAGCGGGAGGATAACAATTACTATTCCCACTCCAGAGAGTGCAACAGTAGGGAAAGCGTTGGATAGCGTAGGGGTAAAAATTACTATTCCCACTGCAGTGAGTGCAACAGTAGGGAAAGCATTGGATAGCGTAGGGGTAAAAATTACTATTCCCACTCCAGTGAGTGCAACAGTAGGGAAAGCGTTGGATAGCGGGAGGGTAAAAATTACTATTCCCACTCCAGAGAGTGCAACAGTAGGGAAAGCGTTGGATAGCGTAGGGGTAAAAATTACTATTCCCACTCCAGAGAGTGCAACAGTAGGGAAAGCGTTGGATAGCGTAGGGTAAAATTACTATTCCCACTCCAGTGAGTGCAACAGTAGGGAAAGTAATGATTTAATATTTAAATTAAAAATATATAATTATCAATACCAATAAAAAAGTAATTAAAATTTATTACCAATTACAACATATTTAATAATTAATTAATTATAAATACCAATAAATATTATTTATTAAAAATTAATTACCTATTAATAATTAATTAACAACCAGTCAATTTTCAATACCAAAAATTAATAAGTAATAAAGAAAATACCAATTAATAATTAATTAACAGTAAATTAATTATCAATACACAAAAAAAAAATCAATAATTACTTAATTACAATTACATTACTTCCCACCCTGTTCCCCTATAAACCCACAACCCACTACGAATAATAAACTAATACAATTAATAAAATTATCAATTAATCAATTAATAAACATTAATTACTAATTAATAAAAAATAATTACCAATTAATACAAATTAATTACCAATTAATAATTATTTAACAATAAATTAATTATCAATACCAATAAATAAAAATAAATAATTACTTAATAAAAATGTAATTACTTCCCACCCTACTCCCCTATAAACCCACAACCCGCTACAGAACTAAAACGCAAAATTAAATTAAAAATAATTAATAATCCCTAAAAATTAATATTTAATTTACTATAATTAAATTACTTCCCACCCTATTCCCCTATAAACCCACAACCCGCTACGGAATTAAATTACACAAAAATTAAATAACATAAAATTCATTACTTTAAAAAAATTCAAACATACATTACAAAAATAATACATACTTTTAACACATATACTAACACTTAAAACACTATAAAAAAATATTTTTAACAACTATATTATGACTGTCGATATTACTAACTTCGATATTATGGAAATTGATATTTCTTACCTGAATTTCGATATTGTGCACCACTATATTTTGGCAATTCGATATTCTGACCATTCTATATAAAAAACATGATATTCTGTCAATTCGATATTTTTTATTCGATATTATGACTGTTCACCCTAGGGATGGGGTGTTTTTTATAGTGTGATTTGCAGGCATGTCCACTTCGCCAAAGGACATCAGCTGTGTTGTTTTTTAATCCATCCAATGGACTGTTGTGGTGGTTTGCTGCAGCGTACCAGCAGTCTACCGCCGTCGGGAAACCCCCGCTAGGGGACCGCCAGTAGTACAACTGTGTTGTCATAATAGCCTTGATAGGAAACCTCGGCTCTGACAGCAGCGGAGTACAAATCTCCAACATTGCAAATCACTGCAGCCCAGGCAGGAAACACGCCATAGATGCGGTCGGTGTTTCAGGCTGCATGACTCGCAATACAGTGGGCTGAACAGTCGCGGTCCGTGTAGGAGTGCCGGCCGGGCGGGGACGTGGGGCGGGGGAGGGGCAGGGTGGGGGGTAGTAAAGTACGGATTACGGCCTAATACAGGTAAGTAAACATTTAAATCAATGAAACGAATTTCGTTGCGCGCACTGCATCGCATTTGGCGATGCACCGCCCGGCCGGCACTCCTACACGGACCGCGACTGGGGCTGAAGACTGCTGGCTCAGTGGTCTTCTCGGGACCACGATCGTGGCGGTCGAACCGCTATACTTGTAATCAGCCCCTAAATGATTTGCAGGTTCTAATCTGTGAAAGTGCGGAGAGAAACAGTAGAGGTTGCTGCTATAATCTGAAAAAGAAAAGCAGTTAATGGATGTAAAAAATCCTTTGTTTTAACCACTGGTAATTGCTCTAGGCACATTCCCTTTCATTGGAGTTTTGTAACATTGTGCCAGTATTGGCATGGAATAGACATCTACTATTCGTTTATGGCTTGTCCGAAATTGACCAGCCCAGTTCAAAATATTAGAAAACAATGTTGCCTGAAAATATTGATCGGCACTTTGAGATACATTTCATCCTTATTAGATCTCAATGGTAAAGTGCAGCACACTGACCAATGGCACAGCTGCTGCTGTCACCTATGCCAATTAGGGAATATCAAATGTTAAGGATGAAATGCTTGAATTAATGTTAACTTCTGTAATCCATCTAGGCATATTCAATGCTAAGATGTTTCCCTCCCAATGACTTTAAACTCAATTACTGTCTTTCACCCTAAAAGGGGCATGTAATCCCAAACTGCAGGTGGTGTTTGTATGTCAATAAATGAGTCTCCAGATTGCTATACCATAAGGAACTAAACAAGCACCTTAGCAATAAGATCTGACAACGCTAACACACATCTGAAATTAAATGTCTTCCAATATAGACTTAAAATGGCATAGCAGCTGGGGCTGGATAATCCTTTTGATATGACTAAGATTGACCCCTGCCATCAATATCAGAGATGAGCTCAAATGTTATTGAATAGTGTGTGCCCGAAGTAATTAACCATGGTTCAAATTAATGGAAAACAAAATTAATTTTAATCAAAAACTGGTATTGTAAAGTAACCCAGAAACTTTTCATCCTATGCTTTATACTATTACATATTTGACATATTCTGGATAAACATGTGGCAAACAATCAACGCAGTTTATGTTGATTTACCACTGTCTTGTGGGTTGTCTTGTGATTTCTGTTTTGGATATATGCTAATAAAACATAGGTTCTCAAGTGATATCAGCAAACTGTTGGACTTTATTATTGCTTCTGACCTTAGAATATTAGCTAATAAATGAAAAATATATTATCTGGAGAGAGTACTGGAAATAGAAGAAATCACTAAGTAAGGCTCAAAGACTTGAAAGAATAGCAACAGAGTCACTATAAGAAGGTGTCAAATTTGATAAAATGTGATAATCTCTTGCACATATTTTAAAGAATGATTGAAAGAGATTATGAAGTATAAAAATCTCTGTGAACTGACACTGTTGCTATTTTATGAAAAACTTGTAATTTTAATTTAAATAACGTTACTCTGTCATTATCATATAAAATAACCTCTTGTATGTATGCACTAAAATATTTACACTATAATGCTATGTCAAGTCAAGTGCTGCTTTTCGTATTTGATCCGCCACATCCACTCCCTTATTACTTGTAATCCCCTTGCCCACCCCAAGAAGAATAAGATTTGCAACTGAAAAAAGTGCTAACGCACATCTCTGAACTCGGCTCTGCACAAAGTCTCACGTAGGACCCGATTACTGGTAGAGGCTTAGCTTGCTGAGCTTCCAGCTTTTTTGAAATTTTTTTCTGTGTCATGCGTATTTCCACCACCCTTGTAATATTTCTTTGTGTGTGCTAGTTGGCTCTGAATGGAATTGCTGTTTTTTCGTGAATTAAGTGTAAGTCCGTTTCCCTTGGGACTTTGAAACTGGATGGATGTTCAGATGTCATCGTGAAAGAGAAGCAAAAGTGTAGATTTGCGGTGGAAGCCCACACGCAGGAAACTGAGTTTTGAAAGTTATTGTGTTATTACTGAGCTAAGGGAACTGTGTCAAGTTTTAATGAAGAGAGTTCTCAAAGTGACGCTGTAAAAATAAAGTAAAAATCCCTTTTAAATAAGCATCTTCGTAAAGTGAAGCTCTAGAATTTGCATATTCAAACGTGTTCATCAAAAGGTTTTTAGCTATTAGACTGCTAAACTTCTCAGTCTGCAATCCCTACTTTGCCATCCTACTTCCAGTACTTAAGTGGGGGTTCCCAGTGGCCCCTGTGGCCTGATAAGCTGGGTCTCACTAAGATATGTATTTGTTTTATTGCCCTTTTAAGCAGTGCTTAAATTGTAAAATATTGAGTGCCAGGGCTCTGACCAGGAGGCCACTGCAGCTTGTACCACCTATCGCCCTTGTCATCGCTGCCAAAACAACTACTAACCATCTCTCTCGCATGTAAATGCGACAGTTCAGATTATTCCAGGTCCCCAAAGCTAAAGGAATGGCTGGGGAGGCAGGTATTAGCAATTTTAATGTATATTGTATTCCTAAACTACCATTGTTCTGCTCATCTCTAAATTAGATGAGCAGCGCCACCATGTGGTGGACTGTTCTAAGTGTGGTGTTGACAATTAGGTGCCGGTGCCCAGCACCGGAAACCAATTAAGTGCCAGTGCTTAGCACCGGAAAGCCCCAGCTCAAATTAAGCACTGTTATGTTATGTTATATTATGTTAAAATTCATTTCTAGAGCGCACGTTCACCAGACGGTTTCTTGGCGCTTAGGACAGAGCGGGAGCCATTACAGACAGTGGGTGAGTCAGTTATAGGCGTGGGAGAAGAACCAGGTTTTAAGTAGTTTCCTAAATTGAGCATAGGAGTCCGCCATACGCAGATAGAGAGGGAGGGCATTCCAAAATTGAGGAGCCAGGGACGTGTATCTAAGGCCGCCATGTTTCTTCCGTTTAAAAGAATGGGAGACCAGCAGGTTCTTATTGGAAGAGCGTAGATCACGAGAGGGGAGATACCGCTGAATGTTTAGAGCAATAAAGGCGGGACCACGTCCTGACAGGGCTTTGTGGATGGTGCAGCCAAGCTTAAACAAGCATCGTTGTGGTATGGGAAGCCAGTGAAGACTTTTCAACAGTGGTTTCACATGGGAGTTCTTAGGCTGTCCAAGAATGAGTCTGGCTGCTTGGTTCTGAACACGTTGCAAGCAATGGACTTGGTACGTAGGTATACCAACGTACAGGGAGTTGGCGTAATCAATACGTGAAATAACCAGGGCGAGAACCACTTGGGTCAGGGCTTCAGTGGGGAGGAATCTGCTGATTTTTCTGATTCTGCGAAGATGGAAAAAGCAGGCTGAAACCACTGAACTGATCTGGGCCTTCATGGTAAGATCATCGCTAATCATGATTCCCAGACTTTTTACTGACGAGACCGGGACTGGGGGGCTCCCTAGAGATGGAGGCCAGAAGCAAGAGCTCCATGGATTAGCCAAGCCACCCGTAAGAATCAGCTCAGTTTTATCTGGGTTTAGTCTGAGTTGGTTAGCATTCATCCAATCCCTGACGAAAGTCATTATGGATTGAAAGTTTGCGGTGGATGCAGCTGATGGGTCGATGTTAAAAATCAGCTGGAGGTCGTCGGCATAATTGTACACGACAACCTTTCTCTTGCGCAAGGCTGAGATCAGAGGGAGGATGTATAAGTTGAAAAGTAAAGGAGAGAGGGAGGAGCCCTGTGGGACCCCACAGGTCAGATTCACTTGTTCTGCCCTAAAGCCAGCAAGGCGGACAGATTGGAAGCGGTTGCACAGAAAGGATGCAATCCATTTCAGTGGCAGACCCTGGAGCCCAGCGCTGCCGACACGGTCGACCAAAAGCTGGTGGTCGACCGTGTCAAAGGCAGCCGACAGATCAAGGAGCACCAGGGCCTGGGTGGTGCCCTGGTCCGCCCCCTTTCTTAGTTCGTCCAGAACTGCCAGAACAACAGTTTCAGTGGAGTGTTCAGGTCGAAACCCTGCTTTGTGAGGGTCCAGATAGTGGGTCTGCTCTACGAAGGAACTAAGACTATTGGCAACATGGGCTTCCATAACCTTGCTCAGATAGGGTAGCAGAGAGATGGGGCGGTAATTGCCAGGTACCTGCGGATCTAAGCTAGGTTTTTTAAGGATAGGAACGACTTCAGCCATCTTAAATAGATCTGGGACAATCCCTAGAGTAAGGGAATTGTTGATGAGCGAAAGAGGGGGATCCGGACAGCGTAGGAAAACCTCTTGAAGAATATGAGGGGAACAGCTGTCCAGAGGGGAACCAGAGCTAACTTTCCTAAGTAAGCCAAAGAAGGCTTCCTTAGTGACAAGGGAAAGTGGTCCAAGGAAGCGGTATTTGTGTCACAGCACAGATAAGGCAGGGGGTCACTAAGTTTAGGAATACTAGACTTAATTGTGTCGATTTTCTCAATAAAAAAATGATTGAGTGAGTCGCACAGGGATTGAGAGGGAGTAGGTTTTGCAATTACTCGGTCTAGTTTAGAAAGTTCATCCACTATTGAAAAAAATTTCTTTAGCTTTGTTAGCTGAGTTTAATATTTTGGATGAGAAGTACTCAGCCTTAGTCTGTAGAATCAGTTTTTTATAGTCTTTAAAAAGGGACAAAAAAATGGCTTTAAGATTAGGACAGTAATTACGTCGCCACTTGCGTTCCGCTTGCCTCAAGGTCAATTTCTTCGCCTTTAACTCTGTTGAGAACCAGCGTTGTGCGTCGTGGGGCCTCTTTATTTTTACTTTCTTCAAAGGTGCTATACTATCTCTGGCCTTATCCAACCATATACTGATATTTGCCGCTTGGGAATGAGGGGACTCCTCCAGGACAGGAGGGCCGAGGCAATTAGCGAGGAACAGAAGTCCTCCATATCCACTTTACTCCAGCTTCTGGCTAAGAAATTGCCTAATGGAGAGGTGATGTCGGGAAGGACAGAGGGGATGAGGAAGGTGACCAGGTGATTGTCGGACCATGTACACGGGGCCACTTGTAGACGGGAGATGTCCAAGTTGGCACTCCAGACCTGGTCTAAAGTGTGCCCTTTGACATGAGTGGCAACCTTTATGTGTTGACTGCAGTTCAGTCCCATTAAAAGTTCTGTAAATTCGAGAGAGCTGGGACTTTCGTGTGCATCATTAGGCCAGTAGTTGATGTTCCCCACGAATAAGATTCGAGAGTTATTGACCACTAATTCGGCTATCTTGTCAGCCACCAACTGAGGGAAGATGGGCATATGAGAAGGGGGTCTGTAAAGAACAACACAGATAAATGAGAGGTTTTGGAATTCAAATTTTAGTGAGAGGCTATCGACTAAGGGAATGCCTAAAGAGGCCACAGGGGTGACTTTGTGTTTCTTGTCGATAATAGCTGCCACTCCTCCTCCGGCCTTCCCTGCAGGTCGGTCTGCCTGAAGAATGTGGTAATTATCGGGGAGGGCCGCAAGGATATCAGGGCCCGACTCCTCAGTTAGCCATGTTTCAGTAAGAAGGAGGATATCTGGCTTGACAGTATCCAGCAGATAGAATATCTCGTGCTGGTGTTTTGCCATAGAGCGTGTATTCAAGTAGCATACTAGAAGTCCTTTTTTCCCCTGGTGTGCAGGGCTGGGTGGGACTGTTGAACCTTTATGGATTAGGGGAGACTTTTGGCCGGTAGCTTTTAAAGGGTTTACAGGAGAGAAGTTCCCCTGAGAGTAAATCCCAAGTGATTTTAGTTTAGCCTTGGTGAGAGGGCTAATGCCCGCAGCTCCTTGCAATCGCTTTAGTTCTAACGAAGAGTACGTTAAAAAACGGGCATAATGTATAGCCCCTGGTCCCGGACGGGCTCGGACGGGCGCAGACGGGCTTGCCTTTGGCGCGCCTTCGGCGCGCCGCCGGCGCGCCCGCTGCGCGCGTCCGCTGCGCGGGGGGAAGAGCATTAGACTAAGTACAGATACGGGACTCCGCCCTCTCCGGTCTCCAACCCGGAAGAGGGAAATTGAAAGTGGTCGTGGCCGATGCTCCCTCCACACAACCGGGATAAGGACCCGTGGTGGACCGGGGGGCAGTGCGGGTCAAAAGTGCAGGCAGATCGCAGCAGTGAAACAGGTAATTCAATATTAAAAACAGAATAATAGCTAAAATCTTTTAAAAAGGCACAGTTCGCCCCCAGCAGCCAAGTCAAGACACCCACTTGGCTGACTAATGCAGCGCGCGTCCGCTGCGTGGGGGGAAGAGCGTTAGACTAAGTACAGATACGGGACTCCGCCCTCTCCGGCCTCCAACCCGGAAGAGGGAAATTGAAAGTGGTCGTGGCCGATGCTCCCTCCACACAACCGGGATAAGGACCCGTGGTGGACCGGGGGGCAGTGCGGGTCAAAAGTGCAGGCAGATCGCAGCAGTGAAACAGGTAATTCAATATTAAAAACAGAATAATATCTAAAATCTTTTAAAAAGGCACAGTTCGCCCCCAGCAGCCAAGTCAAGACACCCACTTGGCTGACTAATCCAGCGCACGTCCGCTGCGCGGGGGGAAGAGCGTTAGACTAAGTACAGATACGGGACTCCGCCCTCTCCGGTCTCCAACCCGGAAGAGGGAAATTGAAAGTGGTCGTGGCCGATGCTCCCTCCACACAACCGGGATAAGGACCCGTGGTGGACCGGGGGGCAGTGCGGGTCAAAAGTGCAGGCAGATCGCAGCAGTGAAACAGGTAATTCAATATTAAAAACAGAATAATAGCTAAAATCTTTTAAAAAGGCACAGTTCGCCCCCAGCAGCCAAGTCAAGACACCCACTGCTTTTAAGTCTGTTGATATGCAGTCAAAGCCTCATAAAGAGCCCTATGGGACTGCCAGGGAAGTGCTGAAGCTGGGAGGTGAAGGCTGTTGAGTGAACGTAGAGACACATAAACAAATTATAGAAATATCGATAAGGGGCAGAGAGTAGCAAATAGAATGAGCACAAAAGAGAAAGCAGATGAAAGAACGATGGTAGATAGAAACGGTAAAGGAGAAAGATAGAAAAAATGGTGGAAAGAAGGAAAGGTGAAAGGAAACCTGGAAGAAAGGAAAGATGGAAGAAAGCCATGTTGAACAAAGCAAATGAAGGAACTGTTTATGGATGAAAAATGAAAGGATGGAAGGGTCCATGGTTGCTTAAAAGGATGGATGCATGGGTGAAAGGGAGAATGGATTGAAGAATCAAAGGAAGTACATCGGCGGATAAATGGATTAATGTGTGAACAGAATGGTCTTTGGATGGATGGAATGGTGATAGAATGGATGAATTGAAAAACGAAGCATGGAAGGGTGGAAAATAAATGTTGATTGGGTGGGTGAAAGTAAGGATGTGTGATCAGATGGATGAGTGGGATGATGAAACGATGGACTGAAGGATGAAAGGATTGAAATATGGATGAATGGGTGAGTGGAGATAAGGGTGGGAGGATGAATGGATAGCTCGATTAATCTTAGGGTGAACAAAAGCGTTCTAGGAAGAGCTGGGCTTCTTTACCCACTTGGTGTTGTTAGAAATTTGAATCAAAGTGGGGTGCATTTTAAATTGATGGTTACTTCCTTGCACACGTATGTGATATTCTGGGGCAGTGGGCTAAGCCCATGGCCTATTGGATATAGACGCTTTAAAAAGCAACTGAATTAATGCAGTCCTATAAAAAACAAATGAATTACACAGGAACGCTCACAACTTCACCTACTTGAAAAATAAAACATACAAAAGCAGCCTGCAGTATTGTCACACATTAAAATTCACGTAAGAAACGAACTTAAGAACACTATAAACAGGAGTGAATTTTATGAAAACACTCCATACCGGAACAATAGTAAAAGGATATAGAGAAAACTGCAGAATTTAACAATAACAATGAATGTTAATTACACAGGCACTGTTGCAACGGAGACATTCGAGTACAAAAACATAGCTCAGAAACTAATTTTAGTTTTTAAACCAGTTAAAGGCCATGCATTCTGATATTTGTAACGTTGAACTATTATGCATGTTGTGAACACTTTGACAGTAAAACGTAATGAATATTGTAAATGTTAAATGCAGGAGCAACTTAGCATTGGTCTGACTTACAGTAGGCTCCTAATGATCTGGAACCTATGCAAGTGCAAACCAATATTGTGTTGTCATGGGACTAAAACTAAAAGAAAGCCGTATACTTCTCGACTATAAATCTCCAAGGAAGCCAATGTGCTGTTTTACTTTTTAAGGGCACATCTTCTGCCGCCTTTCAGCCATCTGTTATAGGTAACCTTCAAAAGATGCTTTACTGATGACAATACATTTATTTTCAGAAATTATATTCCTGATGTAGTATGAGCACATAAATAATTCAAAAGTTGCACGTTATTACAGGGAATTACATTTAGGAGATCAACCAGGGATCGCTGTAATGAGAAACATTCACCTTGCTGCAGGAAGGCTATTCCACATTTAATCTTATAATATTTCCTTCAGGGTGTACAAGACAGCTTGCTAAAAAATATAACGGCTGCTTACTGTTTTCTGTAAAAGGGAAGGAAAACAATGATATGGAAATGAGTGTAGGTTTCCAATTGAAATTCTGGCTGTAATATCCTCTCTGTTTTGGCAGGCATTTTGACAATAGGATCATTTTAAGGCATGCTCTTTTTGACAGTGACGGGCAGTTTAACTAGTATACTGTCTATCATTTATGAGGTAGGTCAGTATAAACTCTTTGTAAACTTGGCATATCAAAAAGAACATAAAACTAATCTTCGCCTCTTGAAAACTTTATATTGAGGAAATCTATTAACTTATATGATCCAGAAGTAGAAACACAGAAATGCCATTACTGCTTTTAGTGGATTAACAGCAGGTATCTGTCTGTGAATATCGAACAACAAATTTGAGTAACTGTGAAATTTATGAAACTAGACTCTAAAGATAGTTAGAAACCATTTTCCATAACGCAAACTCCTTAAAACTTGGGGGCATATTATCAAGCACGGCGTTAAAATTATCGCCGGTTTAGCGGCAGAAAACTGCTGCTAAAGCGGCGATAATGGGCTTGATAATATGCCCTGGAGAATTCCAATAGAAGCCCATGTTGACACCGTTTCTTGATAATATGCCCTTGGCTCTTGTCTAATGACTATAACTCATCTGCTCTTTCGACCATACACCATATTTTTGTTTTTTTCCTTTTAACTGCTTCCTTCTTGTCCAGTGCAAGGGCGCCCTGTAGCAGGCAAGAAACATCAACACTTTACAAATATTATTTTTCATTTAAAGTATGTTATTTTCCCTTTTTAATGATAAAAACCCTTCTTATTGCACCCATCAATTCGCATTCCTAATGTCTCAATGGTCGTGGGAAAAACAAGTCAGTTGTTACTGTGTGTTATTATAGCATAGTAGGCAAACCACTACTAGACAAGTCCCATACAGCAAAGGGACTTATCTCTGGATGATCTTCAATTATCGATTGCAGGAGATCTTATATGTCTTCTATCTAAGAACACAGATTATGCTTTCTATTTACGACAGTTTTGTATGGGATGACAACCACAAATGTTATACAAGGTAGAATGTGTATTTCGGAAGCGGTGGTGGAGACCATATTTAGATTCCAGATCACGATCCCACATACGTTTTATGGATTGGAGATACATAAACTGTTGTTGGTATCTCAGACAATGTGCCCAGTTCTATTCATATTCAGTCATTGTCTTTTCATCTTAGGTTTTTCTAAAATTGATGACATTCATCCTGCCATCTCATGTTTCTCACTACATGATCCCGAAAATGTGTGGAGGTTTGCTATAACTTGACTATGATTAGTCATTGGTACTTCATGCCATGCTTTAGAAATGGTAAACAGAATTATTATTTTGAAATTATTTGGAATGTATCATAAGTGAACAGTTATTTATCATCTGGGAATTTGAACTCTCTGAAAACAATGCAATCTTACACTCAGAGGGGCATATTCACAAGGACTTATCGCTGAGTTATCGGCACTTTAGCGCATCAAAAGAGGAGATAGATTTATCGCCCCATTCACAAGCGGGTGCAAACTGCAGACATCGCCAGTATTCTCGCGATAACTGCCGCAAAATTTATCTCCGCGGTTGACACCACCAACTAACCCTAATGAGATGCAGAGTAGGCGTTCCCATGCAAAAACTCACGAAAACACCACTACACCACTTTCACAACGAACTGCCAGATCTGCGATGCGAGTCAAAACCACGTGATAAGCCGTGGTAGCAGCAGGGATTTAACACCTGCCAATTGCTGGTGTTAAGCAGGACGACTACCTGCAGCAGGTAATGGAGCCCCGCCCCCAGCCACACCCAAAGAACAACCGACGCCATGGAGCTACTCATCATGCAGCTTGGAGCCCCAACAGGGCCACAACACCCACCGCCAGGACCGCCACCACCCCCAGGACCCGGACCGGCACCCCCCCGGACTACCACAGAGGCAGCGCAGAGTAAGTCAGTGGACCTACCAGGCATTCCATCAATGTGCAGGCAATAGTGGACCACCGGGGAATGTTCACCAATGTCGTCGCAAGCTACCCAGGCAGTGAGCACGATTCCTACATCTTCCGACAGTCCATCATCAACCAGCGCTTCCAGGATGGCACCTATGGAAATGCACTGCTCATTGGTAAGTACCAAATCAACACACCACACACCTCAAATCCACCATCACACAACACACAACTGTGGGAATGCACACGTGACAAAACCACATACAACATGTCAATAAACATGCCCACCTACCAGACATGACAACACAACTCCATTGGGATCCTGGGCTTCCCATGTACACAAGCCAGCTACATCATGGCACCACAGCCACACAACAGCTGAATGTGTTGAGAGGCGGAAAGCAGGCATGTGCGAAGGAGGCAAGTGACCCATAAATTGGGATGTACACAACGACTAGTGTGGCGTGATTGTGCCGGACAGACTTGGGTATGCAAATCACAGATATGTCCATGCAGACATTAACTGCTGGTGTCTGGAGAGTAGTGGACAGTGGACGCAACCCTGTCACCTCAGGCTGTGGGGTAGATTGCGGAAATGTTGCTCGCTGCGTCCCCCCCTGTGTGCTTGAGCGTAGTGGGTTGGCCTGGCGTACGCCAGGCCTGCGCAGGATTGTGGATAAAAACACTGTGGCGCTGAGCGTGGTGCTCTCCTGGAATGGCCAACGTGACTGCCAGGGTGGCGCCTCTCAGTCCACCACGAGGCCGACGCCGTGAGCAGCGGGGCCTGCGACCCTGTGCGCCTGCTACACCCCAGGCCGCTGATTCCCAGACCCGGCTTGCCCGCCCCAGCGCACCCAGGCCACACTGCTCACCTGCCGACACCAGCGTGTGTCAAAGAGGGCCCACCACGTGCCGGTGCAAGCTCCAAGCCCCATGCCCGCGACCTTGGCAGCCTCCTCAGACCATCGCTGTCCTCCGTGACACAGGCCCCCAGAAGTCCTTATTCGTTGACATACTCCACCGCTGCAGCCGGCCTACAATGCAGTCCAGTAGGTCCCACATCTAGAACTGAGTCTTGATTAATCAATGGCAGAGTTCATGCCAGTGAACGCAGGGAGAGGAGTGAGAGGAAGATGCGGTTCAGTCTGGTGGAAAAACGGATCTCCGTTACGGAGGAGGTCGACCACTAGCAAGGACTGACCTGGTGCCACTAACCCTATGCGCCGTCAGTCACCGTCAGCCTCCGGCAGAACATTGTTGGTGTCTGAGCCTGTGGCCTGGGGGTTGTCATCAGCAACTGGCAGGTACGGACTTGGTGTTTGGCATGAGTCTGTGGCATTCATATCCGCCATGTTGCCGGACACAGCTGGTACGTGCCCTCTGCATCATGCCCTGGGGGTACACCTTCCACTCTCCCCCGAGACACTCCACGACAACCACCTTTGATACCTACGAGTCCCTGCCCTGCTCTCATGACCCTACCCCAGTGCCCCGCAAGTCAGCGTCCCGTGGCGGTAGGCCCGTGTCGGCCGTTGTGCATCCGGGGCCACTAACTCTGTGCAACTCAAGTCATGGGCCCTTGCTGGTCGAACATTGCATTTCTGAGTGCCTGATGACTGTCGTAGTTGTTGCCAGCACCAACCACTCCCTGAGGGCTGGCTTACTCTCACCCCACACACAGCCAGCACAGGCGTCACTGGACTAGTGGGCCTGCCAATGCATCATGCCGAACCAAGTATTGACTCTTTTCTCTCTGCACTGTCACAGGTGATCAAGGATATGCACTCTGCTCTTGGATGATGACACCCCTCCGAGACCCGAACACACCCGCTCAGAGGCAGTACAATTCGGCCCACATACGCACCAGGGGCATTGTGGAACGCACATTTGGTGTGTTGAAGTCACGTTTCAGGTGCCTGGATGTCACAGGTGGAAGGCTCCTGTACAGCCCAGACATTGTGTGCAAGATGATCGTTGCATGTGGTGTGTTGCACAACATCTGTGTACGCACAAATGCCCCATGGATCCAAGTGCCAGAAGCACCGGACGATGGGGCAGGTGGCCCACATCCCACTGCAGCTGCGGCAGGAATAGCCCGTAGGAACACCCTCATTGCCAATTTCTTCACATGAGCACGTCACATTGTGACCGTCCCTGGCAATGATGGTACAGTACAAAATGTCCACAGGCACAGCATGTGCGAATAAAAAATAATTGCAGGTTACAGGTTGTACTCGTACATTGTCATGTCACAGTTTCCTGCTATGCCAGATGTGATTGGCCATGTTGTGCACATATGCGGCACCAGTTGTGTCCTGTGTGCTGTTGTGGAGGTGTTGCTGTTTGTACCATGATGTTGTCAATGTCGAGGTGCCCTTATTCTTATGTGCGTATGCTGCACGGTGGGTGAGTCGCTCCTGCGGCTCTGATTTGGCTGCCATTTATCCCTTTCATGCGGTGTGCCTTTCAGTTCTGTGCTGCTACAGTGCTGAGATTTTGCAGACTTGGGTAACTTGTGCTCTTTGTCGAGTTGTGAATCTTGGGCATGGTTTGTCCGCAGATGGGTTGTTGACATCAGGGGTTGTTTGTGCAGGTGGATGTGTCCAAGTGTGACCTGCTTCTTTCCGGTTGTGGTCCGCACTCAGCCACCTCAGTGTTGTGGCGTGCACATTGTCATGATGATTGGACTGCAGCCATGCTACTCGTCATGTGGTGTCTCTTGCATTGTCAGTGTGGCTGACGTATATGCATGTTTGCTGTGTTTCGCACGTGTGCATGTGTTGGTTGTGTGATTGGTGATGTGTTTGGTGGGGGCCCCTTTGGGCACATAGTGGATGTGGGACTACTTGGTGTTTGTGTGTGTGCTGAAGTGTTCCCCTGGGATCAGGGACATGATCCAGAGTCATTGTGGGTGTGCAGTGTGCTCTGCTTAATTGTGCATGTGTGCCATTGTGCACATCTCCCCCCGTCCCCCCACTCCCTGGTCGGTACGCACCCTGTTGATGTAGTGTCGGGTCATGTTGAGCAGTGTCCGGATCCACAACTCCTGTCACCGTCTCCCGACTGTTGACTGTGGCCACTATTTTCTCCATGTCATTCAGCTCCTGGTGTTCTGCTGGCCCCCCTCCTCCGAAGTGCGTTGATGCTTTCATGTTGGCAGCGAGTTTCTGCTTGGTTTTGCCATTCACATCAATCCGGCGCCTCTTGGCCTCTTCCATTGTCCTCCTCGGCGTTGCGACAGCATTCACATGGTCCAAGATGGTGTGCCATCTTTGCCTCTTTGTTGCCAATGACACGTTGGAGGTGACGTACAGTTGGTGGTGGTGTTCTATCTCATCCGTGACGTTTATCGGGTTTTCCTGCAGACTGTACCCCGTCTTCCTCTTCTCATTGCCTTCCCACGACCCCTGGATTCCTGGCTGTTCTTCCGTGGGGTTTGTGGGGTTCATGTTGTCCTCTGCAGTCGGTCAGGGTGCATCCGTGGTACTCCGCGGTTCATTTCCTTTTTAGTGGCATTTTCCATATGCTGTTCTTGTGCTTTTTCCCGCCTTACGCATGGGTATTGCCGGCCTCTCGCTGGTTATCACTGTTTTCTTATCGCGTTTGGGCCCATCGCGACTTTTTATGCGTTGGGGTTTGTGTTTTTATCTCCGTCGCGGTGGTTGTATCGCGGACATTGGCCGCGTTTTCGGGAGACTATCGCATGGTACCACCGTGTTGTGAATTCCACGTTAACACGGGGCTATTTTCCTGCGATAGACTGCGATGTGTAAAGTTGCGTTAAGCTTTTCTGGAGATGTTTAGCGCACGTTCTTGTGAATATACCCCAGAGTGAGCTCAGAATGCTTAAAGACTAATGCGTCCATTTACATCTGGGCAGGTTGTCGGCACCCTAGCCGGTCAGTGGACGGTCTCAACTCCAATTATGGAGGACTTTACATCATAGGTATGGTACTAGATTATCACTGACAGAATATTTTCTTACATAAATATTGAGCCCAAAATTTTTTTTTACAAAGATATCACCACTTTGGAGTTAATAAAAGAAAATCCAAAACCAATAAAGTGATTTGTTTAGGACACAGTAGGTACCACTCAGATATGAGGCCGCACTCCGCTCGCAGGTGAGTTACAAACCCTTTATTTCAAAACATGCAGCTTCCCATCCCGATATGTCAATCTCTTTGGCCTTACGCGTTTCAAAGCATGTCCGCTTTTCATCAGAGGCCTGTGGCAGGAAACAGTCCACTGGAGGGCTGTAGAAAATTGTCCCGAACTCTGTAAGCAGCAAACAAACCCACTGGAGGGTTAAAAAATGCAAAAATGTTACCACATGTCCCAGCATGCATTTAAACATGAACTTGAAAATCAAGGCACACCGGAAGCCATTTAAATGTGAAGAGCATGCAGGGGAGATGTGGACTGCAATGAACTGTTTCCTGCCACAGGCCTCTGATGAAAAGCGGACATGCTTTGAAACGCGTAAGGCCAAAGGGATTGACATATCGGGATGGGAAGCTGCATGTTTTGAAATAAAGGGTTTGTAACTCACCTGCGAGCGGAGTGCGGCCTCATATCTGAGCATCTGGTGGAAACACATTATCACGGCGGCTCCGGCCGTGGAGGGATCGCACCGCCTGAAAATCAATCCAAGGACCGCAAGAGAGGCCAAAATCCTCTTTGTATGGGCGCTAGCAGGTAAAGGAATTAAACATGCATACTCTTATCCGGAGCCCACTGGAGGGCTGTAAAAAATTGTCCCGAACTCTGTAAGCAGCAAACAAACCCACTGGAGGGTTAAAAAATGCAAAAATGTTACCACATGTCCCAGCATGCATTTAAACATGAACTTGAAAATCAAGGCACACCGGAAGCCATTTAAATGTGAAGAGCATGCAGGGGAGATGTGGACTGCAATGAACTGTTTCCTGCCACAGGCCTCTGATGAAAAGCGGACATGCTTTGAAACGCGTAAGGCCAAAGGGATTGACATATCGGGATGGGAAGCTGCATGTTTTGAAATAAAGGGTTTGTAACTCACCTGCGAGCGGAGTGCGGCCTCATATCTGAGCATCTGGTGGAAACACATTATCATGGCGGCTCCGGCCGTGGAGGGATCGCACCGCCTGAAAATCAATCCAAGGACCGCAAGAGAGGCCAAAATCCTCTTTGTATGGGCGCTAGCAGGTAAAGGAATTAAACATGCATACTCTTATCCGGAGCCCTCTGGAGGGCTGTAGAAAATTGTCCCGAACTCTGTAAGCAGCAAACAAACCCACTGGAGGGTTAAAAATGCAAAAATGTTACCACATGTCCCAGCATGCATTTAAACATGAACTTGAAAATCAAGGCACACCGGAAGCCATTTAAATGTGAAGAGCATGCAGGGGAGATGTGGACTGCAATGAACTGTTTCCTGCCACAGGCCTCTGATGAAAAGCGGACATGCTTTGAAACGCGTAAGGCCAAAGGGATTGACATATCGGGATGGGAAGCTGCATGTTTTGAAATAAAGGGTTTGTAACTCACCTGCGAGCGGAGTGCGGCCTCATATCTGAGCATCTGGTGGAAACATATATATATATATATATATATATATATATATATATATATATATATATATATATATATATATATATATAGTTTAAATTAGTAAATCGTAAATATTTTAATATATAACTTTAGTATAACGTAAATTAAATACATTTCACCAATATTTCATTTTACATATAAATATTTACTTACATAAAACACACTCTTATATATGTGTATATTTATATATAAATATTTATAATGAAACAATATATATTTTACATCGTAGGAAAGTCATCCTTTTTGCTCTGATCACCAAAATTTTTTGACTGATATTGATGGTTACTTACTCTGAAAGTGCTCTGCGCTCTGCTAACAAGGCCCAGGCCAGTGCACTGTCCTTAAAAGGCAATCTGTAATTAGTGTAATTACATTTGGTTTAGACAACTTATCTGTAAGTCCCTAGTATATGGTAAGGCATGTAGGTTTAGAGATCCCTGTGGATTTAATGCACTTAAGTGTGCACTGCTGTGTTGTCTATTGTCATTTTAAACCCAGCCCTGCTTTGCAGGCTGGTTTTAAAATATAACTGTGTCCAAATCGGAATAAAAAGTACTTCCAAAGTGCAAAATGATCTTTTCATTACATATAAGTCACCCATAAGATCTGTCCTCGGTGCCCCAATGGGAGGGTGCCTTGTAATTAAAAGCAGGAACATTATAAAATATGTTTTATGTGCCATGGTAAGGGAAAAACAGCCCAAGTCGTTTTCCCCATTGTAGTGATGGTAGCTCCATAGTCTAACATGTGGAGAGTTTATTAAACTTTAATAAAGTCTAACTTTTGACGGGAGTGAGCTAGCAACATAATTCACAGTATCAAAACAATAGTTACAATAAATCCAACAACTTGTCAAGGTCAGATTTATTATAATTATTGCAGGAATGTAGTTTGAAAACGTGCTTTCCTGAAGTTATCTATACCAGCCCTGTAGCAGCCTCTTCTGATTGGCCAACCTTTGATAGCCTGAGCCAAGCTGCTCCCGGATTATGTGTGAAGAGGCTTGGGGCTCAAACAATGGATGACATCTGGTGGGACGAGATTTGCTGCCTGCAGATGCTATGACAGGAAGGGGGCTAGGGAGCTCAACTGGTCTTCAAAGGGAGAAGTACAGATACCACAGGAACCAGGCCCACCTCCACCAGCCAGATGGGAGCACCGCTAATTAGATTAGGAGAGAGGCTGGAGGGGAAGTATAATGAAATATTATCCACACTTGTGGGTTGGGGTAGCCAGACCTGAACCCCAATGAGAGATTTTCTTCATTATGATTTTTGTTGAGATCTGCATTCTGGGACAGAATATGCCACACTTCCCAGGAAGTGGTCATAACAGAGGGTGGCAACTTGAACCCCATTGGTTGGGATACCCCCCTCTTGCCAGCCCAGAAAATGGAGTAAATATGGGAGAGCTGCAATGCACCTCAGATCCATGCCTGGAAAGATCTGGAGAAGGACTGCCCTGCTGGATCCTCGGACTGCACCTGCTGCACTCTCAAGGCTTCACAACAAAAGGACTTTCCCTGCCTTAAAGGATAAGCAGCAGACTCCCTGATCAGAAACAGGCAGAAAGGTGCTGGAAGAGGCTACCTGTAACATCAACAACAAGGACAACTCCAGCTGACAAGCTTCACCTGGATTGTACTTGGATTGACCAGGTGCATTGTGGGAGTTGTAGTCCCAGACACCCAAGAGGCAAACCAGAGTTTCTGAACCCTTGGCTGGTGCTGTGGACCTCTTTCCTGCATCAAGGATCCTTCAGAGAAAAACTTATGAAAGTTTGGGAACTTTTTGCTAAGTTTTGTGAAAAAGCTCTATGAGAAGACCAGAATCGGTGACAAAAGTCAAGCTGGCGAAGTGGAACTGACCTTGCAGGTTTGCCCCACTAAAAACTCTGGAGCTGCTCACCGTCGACAACTAAGACAAAGACCTCCAAGACTCAGCAAGACTTCGCGATGCAGCTGGCTGGCGCCGTTAAATCAAAATTCAGATCTGAGGACCCAATCTCTCAACTACAAGAGAAAAAGCTAAAAAAAAGTAACTAAGTCAGAAGGTAATAACTTGACCGGCCCCTACCACTCATCGTATCCAACCTGCACTCCATCATGGGTGGCCTGAAACTTTGACTTTGTCCCAGTCCAGCGTGTCCTGATAGCCATGTTGGTGTTTTTCACTTTTAGGTGCTGGAAAACAAATTTGTTTATTTAAACTTTAAAAATTCATATATTCGGTTCCCTACTTTGGATTTTTGTCATTTGGGAATAATCTTAAAGATACAATTACTCTCTATTTTTATAAATTGGTGTTAGATTTTTATTGTGTTGTGCCATGTACTAATTTACTGTTTTTATGGCCTTAAATGCTTTACACACCTGTCTCCTAAGTGAAGCTTGACTGCTCGTCAGACAAGCTACCAAGGGTTGAACAAGGATTCATTTATTGAGCCTTGACTGGACCTTATTTGTGATTGTGGTGTTGTTGCTAGCTGTAGATACCTACCTGCACCTACTAATAAACCACCTTCCAACATACATTATAGTAAATGTTTTGGGTTATTTTTTAATTTAAATTTGCTACTATAAAAGCATACATATATACATATATATGTGTGTGTGTGTGTGTATATATATATATATATATATATATATATATATATATATATATATATATATATATATATATATATATATATATATATATATATATATATATATATATATATATATATATATTAC